>JAQZBX010008685.1:0-47622 GCA_029593785.1 Cabassous unicinctus | reverse complement strand
CTTCAATATTCCTCTATGCACTTGCTTCAGCCTTGACTCAAAGAATTGTCTCATAATATTTCCTTCTCTTAAAACATCTTTTTCTCCTTCTCTTTCCTCCCAAATCTTCTCATCCTTAAGCTCAAATCTGACCTCCTTTATGAGGACTTTCTCAGGTCCTTAGATCAGTTTATTTTCCTTCTTCTTTATCTACATGGTACTTACCTGCTTTCATTACTCATTTACCACTTTATTATGATTGATCTATATGTCTTTCCAACTGTATATATGTGTTCATTAAATATCACTAGAAAGAATCATGTCATAAATCATCTGAGCACTTCACAGAAAATAGAGTTAGGTCCTTACTTGATTGGTAAAATTTCAATTCATTTCAATCTTTATCAAGTATTTATAACATGCATATCTATGACAAGATATTGGTTATGGGAAGTCTAGGTTGTGATCAGGTTAACCTGAAAATTTTGTAGTTATTAGAAATGACTCATGACAAGTCCATAATAAAGAGTGGGAGAATACACAAAGATTCTTATCAATGATGCAATATAAGATAAGATAAGTATTATAAAGAATTGTAAATGTGTTATTCAGAAACACAAAGAAGGAACATGAGAGTGACCAGGGGAAAGAAGGAAATATTTTTAAAGGAGCTGCCATTTTTTAGATGAATCCTTCAGATAAGTGTAATTTTAATAGGTGATAGGTTATTGGAATTGCTGTTTCTTGAGTGAACCACATGAGTAAAGAAAGACCTAGATACTTGAAAGAGAGAGGTCTAATAAGAAAATACAGTGTCTTAGTTTACCAGAACTTCAGTAATAAATACCATACATTGTTTGTCTAAACAACGTGAATTAATTGGCTCATTGGAAGGCTAGAAGTCCAACATCAAGGTCACGACAGGCCATGTTTTCTATCCAAATTAGTAGCATTCTTTTGTTGGCTTGCCACAAACCTTTGAGTTCTTTGGTTTGCATACTGGTTTGCATGACATGGCTGCATCTTGTGGCTTTCTTCAGCCCTGACTGGTTTACTTTTAATCCTCCTGGCTTCTCTGTGTACAAACAGTGTCTCTCTTTTTTGGCATCTAGTAATGCATATTGAGGCACACTCAAATTCAATTTGGTTACAACAATTAGCAACTACACATAAAAAGGACTACTCAGAAATGATCCCACAATTTAACTGGTAATACATCTTTAAAGGTCTTATGTACACATAACATCACAGTGAAGAGAATGTGGATTGAGATGAAGAACATGTCTTTTTTTAGGTACATGATTTATGATTGAAAATACCAAAGATGTAAAATGAGAGTTTAAAAACCTAAGAGTCCATTCTATAAGGGGATGCTTAAAAGAGATATAAGGAGGATAGTGGAGTTAGCTTGGAAATTGTTCTATTGGTCCCTTCCTTTTTATGTTTTATGCCCCCAGTATTTCACTGAACTTGCTCTCTCAATAAGGTCACAACCAAACTCTACATGCTAAATCAAATTTTTCATTTTTTAATTATTCTTCTAACCAAGCTATGTATTTTGGTGTTATTGCATGCCTCTTATCACCCTGGCTTGTGTCATAATACTCACTTATCCTATATTCCAGACTGTCCTGTCTCAATCTTTTTCAGTGGGTTAGGTTTCTCTCTCTGCCCTAATGATGCTTGGGTTCCCCGTTTTTTTTATCTTCGTCCCACCTTTTTCTCATTGTTGAGTTTTCCCTAATCAACTCCTGTATTTTCAACTGTCATCCATTTGTATGTGGCTTTACTAGAAGAGAAATTAAAAACTTATTTGCCTGTACATTCATATGAAAATATAATTTTGTATATATTCCAAAAATATGCCTTTTACCTACAAATTGGCTAGATGTACACTCTAATAAGATATTATATATATCTTTATCATTAAATACATAAAAAGTATTAAATAAAACAAACAAAATAAAATCTATCATATATTATTTCATGTTATAATACATGAAACAAGGTTTAGTATTAATAAACTGATGATTGATTTCATTTTTAATAATAATCTTATTTTCAGAAAAAGACATATGATGATATATTCTTAAATATTTTGAGCTCTAAGTTTGCCACTATGGTGCAGAAATTCTGGGAGCTGTGTAAATTTTTAAACTAACATTTCTAAATGTCTGACATTGTGGAAAATATAACCTGCACAGTTAAATCTACCCAAATAAAAGAAGAATGTCAGTTTTGGGTGTGTTACGACACCATCAAAGGTTCTTTGGTCGATTCAAGTAGTTGTGTGAGGAGTCATGCCATTTGTGCTATAAGGCCTGACAGAGATATACTATTAAGATATCTAGAAAGAGATGTGGAATTTCTGGAAATTTTATTACAAATCTCAATAGGAGAATCACAACATTGACCTATATGGTATTGGATATGGCCTTGCTTTCTGCAGCAGAGATGAATTTCCTATTAAAAAAAATAATTCCATCACGTATTATGAACTTGACAGAGCTAGAGGACCTGACCATGGAGCATCAATTGACTATTAGACTGGAACTGCCTTTAATGAGCTGGAATATGTCAGACTAATTATGTATAAGTTCCATGAGGACCAGGAGTAGTCCATTTTAAGATGAAAAGTCATATATTCAGGGACAGGCATAAGCTGGGCCAGAGTATACAGCAGCTGCACAAACAGGTAGACCAGACCCTTATGTCATCCAACATTTTGCATTTCCTCAAGTCATATATCAGCAATTATAGAGTTTCTCTTGTGACCAGATGATAGAAGAGGAAAAAGGTCAAGTTTGTTCTTGGTTGGTCAGGTTTGTATATCACTACAAACAAAAATGTAATGCTGCTGAATTTAGATCTACACAGGCTACCCTTGAAATTAATCAATAAGAGGAAATTCTCTTTTTGGGTGGTGTACTTATCATCCATTTCTACTGTAGTGAATGGATGATTTCCAAGTCAAGTATATATAGATTCAGAATAAGGTGAATTGCTTGAATAGCTGTCAGTGGCATGGAGGGAGAAAGATTTAAAGATCAGGGACCAGGAGATCTGTGGAAGAGCATATGCTTGAATTTATTGAAATGGATATGAAGGGTGAAGATCTTTATATCACACGTAATGCACACAAAGGTATAGCTTCCATGTACGAGACTCTAAAGTGTCAAATATACAGAATGAATAAGCTGCTTGAGTTCGTCTAACTCATTCATCCTCCATCCCATTGCTGGCTCAATGGGTACATGAAAAAAGAAGCTATTTTGATTGTACTGGAGGCATACATGTTGTAAGAGCATGGGATCCCACTTTTCAAAACTGATCTAACATCTTTTGTTGCCAACTGTCCATATTGCCATCAATAGAGTCCACTATGGAGTTCCCTGAAAGCAAAATCCCTCAAGGAGAAGAGTCAGCTTCTTGGTGGAAAGTTGGCTACAATTTCTCTCCTGATAAAGCAGAAATTCATCTTAACTGAAATTAACACATAATTCAGATATGGGTTATTTTTCCTATTTGCCAGGTCCCAGGGAGTACGATTATCTGAATCCTGCCGAGTGTATATAATATTGCCCTGGATCAAGACACCTATTTTCCAGCAAAATTTCAATTCTTCTATCATATTCCACATCATTCAGATACTCCTGGCTTAAAAAAATGATGAATGACTTTTAGAAGTTACAACTGCCTTGTCTCTGGGAGTGAATACCTTGTCATGATGGGGCTTCATTCTCCATGGTGTGTAGTATACCAAAAACAATGAACAATATATGATGCTATGTCCTTAGCTCATGAATACATGGGTCCAGTGAATTCCCACATCACTTATGTGGGAAATTTGCATTTTCTCTCCTGATCTCTGAGCTATATTAGTTTAAAGTCCTTTCATTCAGAAAATAAAGGGCTTTACTAAGAAACACATGAGAATTCTGGTATACTTAGAGTCATAGATTAAGTAAAAAAGTTTTAATAGAGAAAACTATTACAATAGACAATAATGGAAATATATATTATTAACAATAAATTTGTCAATCCATCACAAATATATAACAATTATAAACATTTGTTTGTTGATCAACAGAGTTTCTAAATAAATGGAACAAACATTGACAAAATTGAAAAGGGAAAATTCTATATTAATAGTTGTTCTACAGAAAGAGTTGGAGAATTGAATTCAACATTTTGAGTAATGGATAAGACATCAGAAGATCCACAAGAAAATAGAGGACTTGAAGAGTACTACAATTTAAATAGACTAACAGACAGATATAGAGTATTCACTATCAACAACAGAATACATGTTCCTCTGAAGTGCACATGGATTATTATCCATTTTAGGTCACAAATCAAGTCACACTACATTTATATTGATTCAATCTCAGAAATCATCTTTCCCAACTCCCTGAAAAAAAATAATAATAAAAGAAGGAAAACTGTAATATTCATAACTGTGTAAATTGAATAACAAAGTCTTAAAGAACCACTGGATCTAAAAAGCAAGCACAAGAGAAATCAGAACATTTTTAAATAAAAATGAAAATGCAAACCAAATTTAACAATATTAATATGAAGTAGGAAAGTCAGTTTATGGAGGAACACTTATAGGTGTAAATGCCTACTTAAAAAAGAATAAAGGATGATGGTGGAAAGTTGGTGGAGGAGGGAGCGCCAAGGCACATTCCACACACGAGAACCACTATTAAACAGGTGGAAACCGTCTGAAATAACTATTTTAAAACTCCAAATGCTAGAAGAACACTACACAGCAGCCAGTGAAAAGCAAAAGGAAAAGGCTGTGATGAATTCCTTTAAAAAACAGTGAATTGCTCTCTTCGCATCATAGGTATTGGCACCCATCTCTCATTCTTGTGGCAGGCCACTGAATGGTACACCAGCTGGCTAGTTCACTGGTGATAAAAAGGGACATAAAGATCCTCTTCCACAAATCAGAGATGGGCATGGCTAATCACTGAAAATGGCTTTTGATTAGCAAGTTTAGATTGCTGTGGGCTAGGCTCTGAGGGTGGCCATTGTTTCAAGCCACCATGGACAAAGTCCATGGCAGAGGAGACTCAAAGATGCTATGATTCCTTAAAAGCATGTGGTACATTTAGTTGAAGGGTCGTATTTGCTGGGCAGGGAAAGAAAGCTTATTGAGGATCCATTGTATATGACAAATTGCTTTTCTCTTGCTACTTTCAGAATTCTCTCTTTATCTTTGGCATTTGACATTCTGCTAAGTATATGTCCAAAGAGATTAATTCTGTTTGGAGTATGTTGTACTTATTGGACTGGATTTTCACGCCTTTCATAATAATTGGGAAATTTTTGGCCAGTATTTCCTCAAGTATTCTTTCTGCCCCTTCCCCCTCTCTTCCTTTGTAACACAAATGACATGTATATTTGTGTGCTTTGTGCTACCTTTAAATTCCCAAAGCTTCTGCTTAATTTTTCCATTCATTTCTCTGTTCTTGTCTTTTCAATTTCAGTTATCCTTTCCTCTAAGTCCCTGATCTTTTCTTCTGCTACTTCAAAACTGTTGTTGTATGCCTCTAATGTACTTTTTTTACAAATTTATTTTATTGACATATATTAATAAAGCATAAACCCATCTGAAGTGTACAATCAATGGTATTCAGTATAATCACATAGCTGTGCATTCATCACTTAAATCATTTTACAGCATTTTCATTATTCCAGTAATAGTAACAATTAACAAAAAACAAAAAAACATAAAAATTCATCACCTCTCAATCTCTGTATGCATACCCTGCCATTCATAGCTGCTATTCTGTTTCCATCTCTCTAAATTATTTGTATTTATATTTTGTAAAAACAGTCTTATTTATTCAATATCATCTATAGTCATATTTACATGAGGTTTCACTATGTTATACAGTCTTATGTTACATTTTTTAGCTTTCCTTCTGGTAATATACATGACCTTAGGCATTCCCTTTCAATCATTGTCATACCCATTTAATAGCTGTGCTAGTTGCAAACATTGTGAGATGTGTATTAGTTAGGGTTCCCCAGGGAAATAGAACAAAGAGGAGATATCTGTAAATAGCATGATATTTTATAAAATTCTCTCACATGACTGTGGGGTTGCACAAGTCTAAATTTCACAAAGTTGGCTGCAAACCAGGGCTTTGATTAAAGTCCTTGATGAGTTCCCTGGAGACGTTTGCTGTCCGAAGTAAAGGTGGGAATTTTCTCTCTGAATGCTGAAATCCCTTCACCTTTAACATGTTCAACTAATTAGATTAGAAATCACTCATTGCTGTCAGCAACCTCCTCAGTTGACTGTAGATGTATTCAGCCACCTATGAAATCAACTCACTGATGATTAAAGTCCATGAGATATCTTATATTACAATTAGCCCAGTGCTTGCTTGCCCAGACAACTGGGCATCAATACTTTCTGAGATGACACATTTGCCTAACCATCACACTGAGCTTTCCATTTCTATTCATTTCCAAAGATTTATAGAGAACATTTTTACCAATTCTGCACAGATTAACTCACAACTTTACATTCGCTACCCTCATTCTATTTTCTTGTGACTTATATACTAATTAGGTTAGTAACCATATGCATTTACACAATATATTTAGTTCATAGTTGTGCTATCATACAGTATTTGTCCTTTTGTGTCTGCTTTGCTTCACTCAACATAATATCCTCCAAGTTCATCCATGTTGTCATATGCTTCATGACTTTATTTCTTCTTACAGCTGCATCCTATTCATTCTGTGTATGCACAGCCATTATTTATCCATTCCATCAGTTGATTAAAACCTGTTTTTTTTTTTTTATCTTTTGGCAATCATTAATAATGCCACTATGAATATCGGTGTGCAGATCTGGTCGTGTCAGTGCTCTCTCTTCTTCTGCATATATGCCTAGTAATGGTATTGCTGGGTCACATGGCAAATCTATATTAAACTTCCTTAGGAACTGCCAAACAGTCCTCCACAGTGGCTGTATCATTGTACATTCACACCAACAGTGAATTGGCATTCATATCACTTCACATTCTCTCCAACACTTACAGTTTTCCAACTAATAGTGGCCATTCTAATATGTGTGAAATGCTATCTCATTGTAGTGAAAGACTGAAAGATTTCCCTCTATGATTAGCAACAAGAGCAGGATTCCCATTGTCACCACCATTATTCAACATTGTACTGGGAGTTCTTGCAAGAGTAATTACGAAGAAAAAGAAATGAAAGGCATCAGACTTAAAAAGGAAGAAATAAAACTTCCTTAATTGCAGATGATATGATCCTATATATAGAAAATCCTGAAAAACTCATAAAACAAAACCTCTTGTGCTAAAAATGAAATTTAGTAAAGTGGCATGGTACAAGATCAACATACAAAAATCAGTAGTGTTTCTATACATAAGCAATAAACAATAATAAATCAAGAAAAAATTTTATTTTCAATAACTATTAAACAATCAAATATAGTAATAAATCTAATCAATGATGTACAGGACTTATACACAGAAATGAACAAAATGTTGCTAATAAAAATCAAAGAAGACCTAAATAAATATTAAGGGCATTGCATCGTGATGGATTGGAAGACTAAATATTGTTAAGATGTCAATACTATTCAAATCAATTTATAGATTCAATGCAATTCCAATCAAATTTCCAACAGGCAATTTGCAGAAAAGAACTGGAAAAGCTAATCATCAAATTTATATTGAAGAGTAATGGAACCAAAATAGCTAATGTTATCTTGAAAAAGAATAATAATGTTGGATTACTCATACTTCCTGTTCTTAAAACTTATTACAAAACAACAACAAGCATAATAACATGGTACTAGCACAAGGACTGATATATAGACTAATGGAATGGAAGTGAGTGTTCAGATAATCAAACTGCACATTTTTGGCCAACTGATTTTGACAAGGGCACAAAGACCTCTCAATGGGGAAAGAATAGTCTCTTCAACAAATGATGTTGGGAAAACTGGATTTCCAATTGCAAATGTAAAGATGGATGGCCTTACAATACACCTTGTTAGAAATATCAACTCAAAATGAATTAAACATCTAAATATATGAGCCAGAACTAAAAATCTAGTAGAACTAAATGTATGGAAGCATGTTTAGGACTCTGTGCTAGGCAATTTTTCTTAAACTTAAAAGACAAAGCACAGGTGACAAAAGAATAAACTTTATGCCTCAAGGGCTTTACCATGAGAGTAAAATGACACCTATATGATGGGAGAAAATATTTAGAAACCACATATCTGATAAAGATTTAATATCTAGAATATAAAAAGATATCTTTCAACTTATCAACAAAAAGGCATACACAATTAAATAATGGACAAAAGACTTGAATAAGACATCTCTTCAAAGAAGATATTGAAATGGCAAGAAATCACATGAAATGTTGCTCAGTATCATTAGCAATCAAGGAAACGCAAATCACCACAATGACTTTCCATTTCATACCCATTAGAATGCCTGCTATTTTTAAAAAAACACCAGAATATTACAAAGGTTGGAGAGGATATGGAGAAAGAGGAACACTCATTTATTGCTGGCAGAAAAGTAAAATCGTGAGCTGCTGTAGAAAACAGTTTGGCAGTTCTTCAAAAAGCTATTTATTGGGAGCAGATGTGGCTCAAGCAGTTGGATGCTCACCTCCTACATGGGAGGTCCAGCATTTGGTTTCCGGTGCCTCCTAAAGAAGACAAGCAGATGCAACGAGCTGATGCAATGAGCTGATGCAACTAGCAGACACAACGAGCAGCCATAAAGAGCAGGGGTGGATGTGGCTCAAGTGGTTGAGCACCAGCCTCACACACGAGAGGTTCCAAGTTTGGTTCCTGGTGCCTCTTAAAGAAGATGAGCAAAGACAATGAGCAGAGACAATGAGTGGACAGATGAGGAAGCCATCCCAGGGAGCGGGGGGAAAGATATTTCTTGAGCCATCATATAACCTGGCAATCCAACTAGTTACATACACCAAGAAATTGAAAGCAGGGCCTCAAATATATCTGTAAACCAATGTTCATAGCAGCATTATTCACAATAGCCAAAAGATGGAGGCATCCCAGTGTCCATCAACCAATTAATGGATGAAAAAATTGTTATATATACATACAATGGAATATTATTCAGCCGTAAATATGTATGAAATCCTGCTACATGTAAGAACATGGATGAACCTTGAAGACATGTTGAGTGAAATAAGCCAGATACAAAATGATCAATATGATATGATCTCCTTGATTTTGAAATATTTAAAATAAGCAAACTCATAGAGTCATAATCTAGAACATAGGTGACCAAGGCCAGGTGTATATAGGGAATATGGAGTTAATGCTTAAAATATAGAGGGTTCCTGTTCTGAATGAAAGAAACATATTGGTAATTGATGGTGGTGATGGTAACACAAGATTGCAGTTCTTATATCTCCATCTCTATCTATCTATCTATCTATCTATCTATCTATCTATCTATCTATTTATATCTATATATCTTTATATCTTTATATATCTGAATTTGATTAAAAGGGGAAAAGTTAGGTTGTATGTATGATAATAGAATAAAAAAAAATTTTAATCCATGTAACAACACTACACAGTGAACCCTAAGATAAACTTTGTACTATAGTTAATAGTAGAATTTAAAAATGTGTTTTTATCAATTCCAACAAATATTCCATACAAATGCAAGGTGTTCATACTAGGGTGATATATAGGAATCCTGTTATTTTGTACAAGGATGTTTCTAGTAAATTAAAAGAAAACAAAAAATAAATGGAGTTATAAAGAAAAATAGAAAAAATAGATGTCTTATGTCTGAACCTCACAGGAAAGTAACAAAAATGGGTAGAAGAAGAAGATTTTCCCAAACCATCACATTCATTACTCTTTAATTTACTTACTTTTTAAATGTCTCTCGTTCCTTCAAGAATATAAATTTTGGAACAGGGACTGTCTTGTTTGCAGGTTAGACTCCTATTAGACTCTGTTTGTGCATGTACATGTGGGTTTGTGAGTGTGAAGGTATAAAAAGAAGGCATGCCAAACTAATGAGCAATGGAAAAATTAGTTAACAAGTACTTCTGGACCTGCACCTGGTGAGCTATAAGAACAAATATTAATTCACACTTCACAGTTTTCTAAAATGAAGTCTAATTGAATAAAAGTGCTATGAAGAAAAATTCAAAGAAAGGTTAAAAAGGAAATACAAATTACATTTTAAAAATAATATCTGAGTGGGGGGTTTATAAATTTTACATAAATGGAAGAGCTAAATAGTTAATCATTTTACCCAGGACCATTTGTTAAACAGTTCTTTCTTTCCACATGGATTGGTGATGTACCACTGATTTTTATGGGAGTTTGTTTTGGCTAATCAGATCTGCTCCATTGATCTATCTATTGACTTTTTATATGATGTTAAACTCAATTATTTGAAGTTCATCATATGTTTTAAGTTATAATCATATATAATGAGATATTATATGATTAATATACAATTATATAATATATTGCATTACGTATAAACCAGGCTATATGTTTTATTGATTTTTTAATTATTTTTTATTTTTTAAGAAGTTTTAGATTACATAAATGGTGCGTAAAAAATATAAGGGATTGCCATATGGCCCACTCCCTCATTTTCCCATATCAACAACGTCCCTCATTAGTGTGGCACATTTGTTACAATTTTTTAAAAAAAGATACTCACATTACATAAAAATTAAATAAAAAATGTAGGGAATTCTATATGCCCCACTCTCTATCCCTTCCACATTTTCCGACATTAACAACATCCTTCATTAGTGAGGTATATTTGTTACAATTTATGAACACATATTGGAACATTGCCACTAAGGGTGGATTATACTTTACGTTGTAGGTTACACTCTTTCCCACTCAATTCTGTAGGTTATGACAAAATATATAATGGCCTGTATTTGTCATTGCAATGTCATTCAGAGGAATTCCAATGTCCCGAAAATGCCCCCATATTGCATTTATTTTTCCCCTCTCCATTGCCTCAGAACCTCTGGTGGCCTCTGTCTCCACATGAATGATGAAAGTTCTTCATTGCTAGAATCACAATAAGTCTATAGTAGAATAACAGTAAGTCTACAATAGTCCATCGTTCATTCCCCAATCCTGAGGATTCTGAGTTGGTGTTGCCCACTCTGCCACTAATTGAGAGGGGCCTTAGATCCCAAAGGGCAGATGAATGGGACTATCTTGCTTGTGGTTTTATTATTTTTAATAGAAAAAAATACAGAATTTTAGAAAAAATTTAGAATTATTTTCTGAACTTCACAATGAAATCTTCCATGGATGCTTATTAAACTAAATAAAACTGCAAATTATATAGGCAGAAACAGGTCTGTATTAATTTAAATATTCACCTCATGTCAGACACTAAATAAATTCCAGGAAGAATCAAGTGTCAAGTATGACAAGTATACTATCAAAAAGTAAGATGAAGGAGAAATAGGAAGAAGAAAAGATGATGAGAAAAAGAAAAAGAAAAAGGAATATTGGTTAATGTCAGAATCAGATTAAAGAAATTATTTTTTAAAAAAAAAGCATGAAAGAAATCACCTCAGAAAATACCATTAACTGGGTATATAAAATCAAATTATTCATCAATCATTATTATCACAAACAAATATCAATAGACTACAAATACAGTAAAAATTATTTACTGTAGTCACAATATTTTGATTTCTTTTCTCTGTAAATAGTGGTACAAATAAAATTGGAAAATTAATAAATTACAAAGCGAAAATGAGCAGAAGATATAGTCATGGCCAATGAAATCATACAAATTGGTAAACTTCATTACTATTGAAAAAATGTAAAATAAAACAAAAGTGATTTCATTACTATGTTTTAAAATGTTTATTGAATGCACACTATCAATCGTGTGCTATGTAATACATTCATTAATATATATATTGTGGTTAATGCTTTCAGGAAGGTTAAATTAATCATCTTAAGTTATCATGAAAACTCTAGTTGAGAAGCTTTCCAAGCTAACTGTGGAAAGTGCAGGCTAGTTTCAGCTTGCAGCTTATCCTAAAATGTAAGAAGAAAGGGATAAGCTGAGAACTGAACTCCCAGCACAGTGAAACCAGAAACTTATGGTTTGGAAAAACCTGAGCTTCTGGAAAGTGATTCACCAGAGAATAGTGTTTCGTGTGAGGGTTTAACCAAATATGGATCCAATCAGCCATTTCCGTCAAGTCAGGATTGGAGGTGCATTTACCCAGGTAGTATCTGTAGAAAGTACTGCTGTATGATGGTTTGGAACCCTGTGTATTATTTGCAAAATTGACAACTTCTTTGTGAGACCTGTTTGAATGGAACCACTGCCAACCTGGATTAAAAGAGTCAGTTTGAAGGAAAAATGTCTTCAAAGGCTAAGGTGTGGAGAGAAGCCAGCTTCTCAGGCCAAGAGAGAGCATGCCCATCCTTGTGTGTAGAAAAGGTGAATCTGCCTTCCAGCCCATTGTTGAGGAAGAGAACTGTCATCCATTGTTCTTAGAGGCTGGGGCTTATATCTAGGGTTTGTGGAGAGCCTGGCAATCCACCATCCTGATACTTGAAGAAGGTGAAGCTTTCAAACCAGTGTTTAGTAAGTGTATGAACACTGCACAAGTAGTTGGAAGGGTTGGAGTTGCCATTCCATCAGGCTTGGAGAACAAAACATTTGTTAGATGACTGTCAGATCCTGAAATCTAAAGGATACTGTTGGGCTTCAGAATTTTGGGGGACACCTGTTTCCCTTCCAATTTTTCCATATGGGAATAGAAGTGTTTATCCTATGACTGTTCTTCCATTTTATACTCTCTGGAAGCAGATAACTTGCTCCTTAGGGTTCACAGGTCTGTAAACACTGGGGAATTGTGACCCAGCACAATTCCCATAACTGATTTTGAGGAGTCTTGTTTTGAAGTATTAGAAAGAACTTAAGGTTTTTGGGATAGTGCAATATAATGAATGCATTTTGTATATAGAAAGAATATGTCTTTTTATGGTCCAAAGCCTAGAGTGGTAGTTTGACACTGCATGTACCCTAGAAAAACATGGTCTAAATCAGGGGTTCTTAACCTTTTTTGTTCCACGGACCCCTTTGCCAGTCAAGTGAAAACCACAGACCCCTTAAAAAGTCCACACTATACTGTATATTATTCAATAAATATATCACAACCACACCAACACATCCTCACAAGAATATTCTTTGTTTGAATTTCAGTTCAAGTTCACGGATCCCTTGTTAAGAAACTCTGGTCTAAATCTCCTCCATTCCTTTGTGTGTGAACCCATTGTAAGTATGGTCTATTGAGGAGCTTACTTCAGTTAATTTGTGGTCCATATCATTAAGGATGGGTGTTTGTCTTATTAATGAAGTGCTTTATAAATGGAAAGAATACAGAGGAAAAAAAAGGAAAATCATGGAAACAAGAAGGTGAAACCAACAAAATGCAGAAAAGAATGAAGAGGCTAGCTGACATCATCATGTGTCTTGCCATTTGGCAGAGGAGCCAAGGACTGCTAGCAGGTTTTCTTCAGGAAGAAAGCATCGTCTTGATGAAGGCTTGATTTGGACATTTTCCTGGCCTCATAATCATGAGTAAATAAATTTCCAGTGTTCAATCTTACCCATTTTATGTTATTTGCTTTTAGTAGCCCAGGAAAATAAACACAGTATAATGGTAAATATGTAGATAAATAGAAATGCCAGTATTATTGTATTCTTGCTGTGTAAATCCACTTTTCATTTTTCATAAGATCAAAACTACAAATTCATCAATTATAATCACAATTCTATGATATTGGGGCCAAAGCAGACATATATAATCTGTGTAAATTGTAACATAAAACAGGGGGAGAGAAGGTAATAGTTTCAGAGATTTTGTATCCTATTAAAGTTAAGTTGGCATCAATTCAGTCTATATTTTTATAGATTTAGTATGCAAAATATAAACTGCATGGGAACTACAAAGTAAATAGTTTAAAAATAGGAAAGTAGAAAGAAACCACACAGTTTCATGACAAAAATCAACTAAACACAAAAGAAGCCATCAATATAAGAAACAAAAACAGTTTAAGACATATATAAATAAATGACAAAATATTTGAAGTAAATCCTACCTTATCAGTAATTACTTGCATTACAAATGGATTAAAATGTCCATTCAAATACAGAGAATGGAAAAATGGACATAGACCATTATCACCTATATGCTTCTTATAGAGAAGCAACTTAGACCCAAAGGTATAAAAAAGTGATGGCTCTTCTGCCCCTTCTATATGAACCTATAATTAGTACTAGAGTTGATAGGTGTATGTCTAAAAGACTTAAATCTTTGGGCTGTCCATGTGCCAGCTGGGCCCTGAATCTCAACAGAGTTGCAACACCTACTCTCCAGTTCATTGGACTCACCCAGGACAACTATCAAGGAGAAGATAATGGACAACGACCATCCCAAAGAACAGAGAGAGTCTGCAACTGCAAGGAAGATTGTCTCATTCATCTGCCTAGTGGGATCTAAGCCCCCTTTCAATTAGAGGTGGAATGGGCATCACCATCCCAGAATCCTTGAGAGATCTTTGGTTAAAACATCTTTGAAGTAGTTTAGGGTCTGCTTTACTGCGCAAGCGGAAAACTGCTGCTTATAGTTCCTGCATAAAAAAAGCAGGAACATTTTTGCTTTGTTCTGTTAATCAGTTGCTTAGAACCCTTTGCCTCTCCATTATCTCCTGCAAAAGCTACTTGATGTATCTTACGTTTCAATATTCACCCAGTATCCTTGTGAAGTTATCTACAACCCTACATATACACTATGCATATCTGAGCCTCTACACGTACACACTGACCTTGTGCTTTGTGAAAAAGAGAATAAAAACCGTGACGGGAATCAGTAAAGGAGAATAGCTTCTCTAGCTGTTCTCCCCCTCATGTCTCTCAGCCTCCATGTTCAGTGTAATTCTTTGCACCATGGCGGACTCTGCAGGACAGATACCCGCAAGAATCCTCAGGATAGGAGTATGAACAATGGACTAGAGTAAACTTACTGTTATTCTACTATAGACTTATTGTGATTCTAGCAATGGAAGAACTTTAATCATTGATGTGGAGGCAGTGGCCACCGGAGGTTCCGAGGAGAGGGAGAGGGAAAAACAGGTGTAATATGGGGGCATTTTCAGGGCTTGGGAAGTGTCCTGAATGACATTGCTATGACAGATAGAGGGCATTATATTTCTTGTCATATCTTACAAAATTGTGTGGTGAGAGTGTGTAAACTACAAAGTAAACTATAATCCATGCTTAGTGGCAATGCTCCAAATGTGTTCATCAATTGTAACAAATGTACCACACTAATGAAGGATGTTGTTAATGTGGGAAAATGTGGGAGGGGTAGGGAGTGGGGCATATAGGAATCACTATATTTTTTATGTAACATTTTTGTAATCTAAGTACCTTTTTTAAAAAAATAAAAAATATATTTAAAAAAATGATTAGGTGGGAAAAAATATTCCACATAAATAGTAAATAAAAGAGAGCTGGGGTGATTATACGAACATCAGACAAATGTGAAAATCTGTAAAAAGCTGTGAAAAAAGACAAAGGAGGATTTTATATATTTTAAAAAGTCAATTTATCAAGAAGATTTAACAATTATGAACATCTATGCAGCTAATAAGAGTCCCAAGATACATGACAGATTTGAAAAGGTATAATTTTATAATAATAATTGTTTTGCAAAAATAGTTGCATACTTAAATACACTGTTTTCAATAATGGACAGAAATGAAGGGATAGTTGTAAAATAATAATTGGTCTACAATATTTTGGAAACTTCAATATACCACATTTAGTAATGGATAGAGCATCCACACTGAAGATTAACAAAGAAGCAAAGGTCTTGAGCAATACTACAAAGCAACCAGACTTAACAACCTTAGTACACTCTACCCAAGAACAGTAGAGTACATGTTCTTCTGAAGTATATGTGGATCTTCTCCAGAGTAGACCAGATATAAAATAAGTCTCATTAAATTTAAAAAAGATTATTATTATACAAACATCTTCTCTGAGCACAATATAATGAAGTTAGAAATCAATAGCAGATGGAAAACTGGAAAATCCACAAATATGTGTAAATTAAACAACACACTTTCATAGAATGAATGGATGAGAGAAAAGAATCACAAGTGAAATCAGAAAACTCTTAGGAAGCATAAACTGAAAACACAACTTATTAATAGTTTTGTGACAGGCCAAGGCAGTTCTTAAAGTGAAATTGATAGCTGTACATGCTTCGTTAAGAATTTTTCAAATTAATAATCTAAAGATATTCACATCTTGGGGAAACAGGTAAAGAAGAGGAAACTAAACTTCAAGTTACCAGAATTATGGAAGTAATAAAGATTAGAGCAGAGATAAATTAAAAAGAAAATTTAAAAAATACACAATTGAAAAAATTATTATGGAGGGAGTTGCTATGTAGAACATAGGCTCAGGCACAATAAAGACTTTCAGAAAATGATTGCCTTATTACCTACAGAGCACAAAGGCTCTTAAGGAGCATGGGAAGAGATCCCATTATGGCCATTTTCCTAGGGTAGCTAACTGCTTGAATCAGGGTCAGCAGCTCCACATACCCTGGCTTGAATTAGAGATGATGGACGGTTTTGCTGCCTGAGTGCTTGGTATTTTACAGCCCAGGGGAATGGACCCCACCAATGATCAAAAAGCATTCATCAAGCAGCCAATGCCCCTGGAACACAGCTGGGGCTGGATAAGATTTAATGTCTCCCCTGGCTTCTTGTGATCTATTGTAAAATAGAAACATGGCAAACACCTGCACACAAACAAGCAGAGATGGCAACATGCCAAATACATGCACACATCCAAACAAGAGGTCAAATGGATGGAACTGAGTTAGGGAAGGTTGATGGCCCCTGAGTATGTCCATGCTGTCCCAAGTAAACTTTGAAACCAAAAGTTGATTCTTGAAAAAGATGAATAAAATTGACAACCCAATACATAGACTAATGAAGAAAAGAGTGAAGATGCAAACAATTAGTTAGGATAAAAAATAAAATATGGATATAACAATTAATTATTCAGAAATTAAAAGGATTCAAAGAGAATACTATGAACAATTATTTGCCAACAAGTCAGATACTCTAGATGAAATGGCTAAATTCCTACAAACACATAATTTACTTACATACTCAAGAAAATATATATGATCTCAACAGACAAGTTAGAGATTGAGTGAGTAACCAAAAAACCTCCCCTAAAGGAAGTCCAGGACTAGGTTTCTCTTTTATTTTACCAAACACTCATAGAAAATTTAACATCAAAACTCTCAAACTCTCCTAAAAATTGAAGAGGAGGGAATCTTCCTAACCAATTCTATGAGGCCTTGATTCTAAAGCAAGATAAAAGAGCATACTCAAGTATTACAGCCCAATTTCCTTTATGAATACATATCCAAAAATCTTCAACAAAATAATCTCAAATCAAATTCAACAATATATTAAAAGTATTACATACCATAATCAAGTGTGATTTAATCCAGGAGTGAAAAATTGGTTCAACAGAAGAAACTCAACGTAATATTTCTCATTAATAGAATGAACAGGAAAAAAATACACATGATCATCTTGATTGACACAAAAAAGGCATTTGACAAAATCGAATTCCATTTCAGGATGAAAACACTTAGAAAACAGAGAGCAGAAGGGAATTTCCTCAACATGATAAAAGCCATTCATAAAAAAATGCGGCTAACATAATACTGAAAGTGAAAGACTGAAAGCATTCCCTCTAAAATTTAGGAATAAGACCAGAATGTCTAATTTCACCACTGCTATTCAATAACGGAAGTTTCAGCCAGCATAATTTGGCAAGAAAATGAAATAAAAGGCATCCAGATTAATAATGAAGACGTAAAATTATCTCTGCTCACAGATGACATAACCCTTTATATAGAACATACCAAGGAATCCTCAAAAAGACTAGTAGTGGTGATCAAAAAATTCAGCTAAGTTGCCAGTTGTATTTAATTGTCAACTAAATACACAATTAAAAAATTAACAAATGATCACAAAAGATCTATCAACAAAGAAGATATATTAATAGAAAAAGTGTGTTTTTTGTCAATAAAAGACCAGATTTAATAATTTAGAAAGAGAGACCATTAATTTGTTAAAAGGAGACAGTTTCCAAATTGGGGAATATTCAATGTTGAGACAAATATGCTCTAGCTTCTAACTAAAGAGAGGCAGTTTTTGTAGTAAGTACAATGAGGTTACACAAAGAAGAATATGATTGATTAAGCAAAAACAATAAGAAAAGCAGCCTCATAAGTGGATGGAATGCTAATGAACAAAACTCATTTTTCCCACTCAAAGTCCTGCTTTGGGGGAAATCAAGGCACAATTTCAAAGAATTTCAGAATGTCTAAGAATTGTGTAGGTTTGGAGAGTCTCAGATAACTTTTTTCACGGAAAACTTGTCAGGTATTTGTCAGAGAATTCAACTTGAACACGTTAGTTTTTTTAGACATATATATGGGTGGGTTGCCTGCAGGCCTTTATCAATTCATTTAAGAGTATGAAAAGGAGCTAAAAATCATTTGTCATTGGAGAATGGCAAACTAAATCTGTAATGAGATACATGCTAGGGTAGAAAAAACTGGATATCACCAATGCTGGTGAATATGTGAAGCAATAGGAACCCTCATAGATTGCCTTGCTCTGTTGGCTGAGAGGGTCTAGAAGCAATAACACCACAGATCTTGGTTTCTAATACCATTCCCAAGAAAAAGGTACTAAATATTTAGAAAAATGGCTGATTATAAGATATGCACAGAGAATATATAAAATGAGCCCGGAGCATCTTATAGTGACAGAAATTAAGGAAATATGAGGAAAAAAACACACATGTACAATTGATGATGGCATGCCAAAACAATACAGGAGACACTCAAAATATTTCCCAATAGCCAAAGCTGAAATAATTTGATGAAATAAATTAATAATTTGTTGTTTAAGTACAAAACAAATATCCATGAATCCATACTGATATAAAAATGATTGAATACATTAAAAAGGGATGAGACAAATATTTCTTGCAGAAAATTCTAAATAATTTATGATACTCTGCCCCAAATTTTAAACTATTTGGAAACATCAGAAAAACACAGATTATAGGATATTTTACAAAACACCTGGCTCATATTATTTGAAAACTTAAATATTATGAATGATAAAAAAGTAAGAGAATTCTTCTTGATTAAAGGTTGTAAAGTGTTATGATATCAGAAAGTAACTAGTGACCTTGAACTGAATTCTTAATGAAAAAATAAAAACATATATATTACAATGTTGGAAAATTTTGGAAAAAACTGAACACCAACTGTATATTATACAGTATTGAATTGTTGGTAAAATTTTTGAGTATGATAATAGTATTATTATTATGTAGGAATTGTCTTTGTTCTTCAGAGGTATATGCTGGAGTGTTACAGGACAAAATAAAATGAGTTCAGATTGTTTAGGCACCAACTGCTCTGAGTGCTATGCCAAGAAGAATTGGTGATTTTTGAAGCACTGTTAAAATTGTTCCCACATATATCAGTATGCCTAACAAAACAAATGCCTCTAAGAAAAGCAATCCAAAAAGAAAAATTGATGATGAAGAAATGGAGTTGTCAGAGAAAGAAGTTAAAAACACAAGGAAAAAATTAAAAAACTGCCAAAACATCTATCTTCTGAAGTGACAGGAAAAACAATGCATACTAATCTGAAACAGGTAAAGACAGCATCCAACAAGAAAAAAACCTGGCAACCTCTTTCAAACAGTAGCAGAGAGTATTTGCAAACCTCGATGGAATCATTAATAAAAGCAATTTTGATAACAGTATTAAAGAAAATGAGCAAATCCAATATCATCTCAACTGCCTGAAGAAAAGATTGCTACAACTGTGTGAAACATTGAAAGTCCCTCTCAAAAAGCTGAAAGATTTAACTGTGATAAGTCTACTACTGAACATGCTCAGTCTACATGAACAAGCCTTCTGCACAGCTCAGAGCTACTGCAGAAGGTCTCGCATTATTAAAGGAAGACAGAAAAAAATGGTGGAGACCACAGAATCAATAACTGGGGATGTTCAAAGCCTTAAAAGCAAGCTTCAGATTCTGACAAAGGAGGTGGAAAAAGAGGAGAATAAGGTAAAGCAGATGTTTCAAATGGATAGTGGTAGAGTAATCTCTCTTCCAGAACTTTCTCAGAATAATCTCAGAGCACTGATATTTCAGAAAGAAATTTTGATGCTAATTCCAAACCAGAATGCTCTTCTAAAGGACTTAGATATTCTTCATAATTCATCCCAGATGAAGGACATGTTACCTTTCATCAAAGAAATCTATAAGAGACTGGATGGCTCTTAACAGCTTTTATACGAGATTGTGTCATATTAATTTAATGTTTATGACTTTATAAAACTGTTACCCTACAATGATATTTCAGAGGCTGAGGCTGCTGTGAGAATAAATGTCCCTTAATAATTACATGCACTTTAAAATAAACCAATGCAGATTTACCCTAAGCATCCAGTGTAGTCCTGGAGACTGTTTTAACAACTGGCATGCCTGGGAAATCACATTTATTATATTGCTCCAACTCTGATTTTATGCCTGGAACCATAAAATAAGAACAGCTACATCTGGTATTTAATAATGGTTGGATGGAGTTCATTTACTGCTTGGTGCAGGTGAAATACGATATGAGTTAATATATGTAAGTATTTGTATAGTGCCTAATACGTAGTTTGCTATCATTATTATCATTTACCTGATTGCTTGCAATTTGTTTCTGATTATCTAGATCTGGAGAAATCCCTAAATGCCTTTACTCTCTTACATAACGCCCTAGTCTTTTTGTAGACTAGTTAAGATTTGCCAGATGACTTTAATTGTGAAGGCAGCATCAATATTTCATTTCTTTGGTAGAATTAGTGAATAGATTTTGAATATCTATTTTCCACTGTGATCAAAGCATACTTATATTTCAGAAAACTATTTAAAAGGAACTGATGCACATTTAATTTCTTTAGTGACAGCTTAAAACAAAGACTAAACAAAAAACCCTTCTTTCTAAACCATTTTTCCTCATTGTGAAAAGTATAAGAATATATGTGACTAAATTATTATTTAAATATGTGAAAAAATCATTTCTGTCCAACTACAGTCTTTTGTCTGGGTTACTTTTATCTATTTGTGAAATAAAATAACTACAATTTTATTTTAAAAATAACATGAGTTATAGGTAGATGTATTGTATATGTAAGGAGAGAATGAAAGAGAAATTAACTCTCATTAATCTTGGTTAGTGTCCTGGTTTGAGTCCTTTGTGGACCCTAGAAAATCTTGTTCTTAAAGGAAATGAATTCCTGTGCCTGTAAATCCATTGTCAATGTGAACTTTTGATAAGATTCAGTCAAGGGAACTTGTTTTTCATTAGATTTGTCCAGGTAAGGACCTTTGATTAGATTGTGGGACCCAGTATGGGTCTTAATCTTCTTAGTGAAGTCCTTTTTAAAACAGAGGACTAGAAAGCCACAGAGCTGGGAAAAAAGCCTCAGGTATAGAGAGAAGCCAGGAGAAAGGAGGCAACATTGCCATAATGCCTTGCCATAAGCCTGATTGTGCACTGTTGAGCTCAGGGACATTGTGAGTCTGGAGAAAAAGTCAGAGAACTGCAGAGCCACAAATGTGCCTTGCCAGGAGCCAGTGTCCAGGATCACCAGCAACTGACCATCTGTGAGATAGCATGTCTGATGATGCCTTGGTTTGGATATTTTCACAGCCTCTGAAGTGTAAGCTTTTAACCTAATAAAGTCCCATTGTAAAAGCCAACCCATTTCTGGTATGTTGCTCCCAGAAGCTTTTAGCAAATGAAAACAGCAGGCAATATATATGAGCATTAAATGTACAAGTCTTTGGAATTTTCTTGCATGACGTTGCAATGGCGGATACAGGCCATTATATATTTTGTCATAAGTTACAAAATTGTGTAGGACAGAGTGTAAACTATAATGAAAACTGTAATCCACTGCTATTGGCAATGCTTCATTTTGTGTTCATCAATTTAACTAATGTACCAAAACAATGAAGGATGTTGTTATTGTGGGAAAAAAAGTGTGGGAGGGATAGGAAATGGGGCATATGGGAATCCCTTATATTTTTAAAGTAACATTTATGTAACCTAAAGTATCTTTTAAAAAATAAAGAAGTAATACAGAAAGAGACAATAATGTACATGTCTTTAAACATTTTGTCAGTTTACCATTTTTCAAAACAAACTTTGGTGGAAAATGTCATTCATCCACATCTTTCTTTAGCTTCTACCCCATTTCCGTGTGTACTACATACTTATTTTCATGAAAAAATCTTCCTATAATGCTGCCTTTACTTCTTCATGCTTAGTGTAGAATAATTTAGTGGTTAAGAACATGGGTTCTGGTGCTGGATGGCCTGGGTTGATTCCTGAGTTCAACTTTACTAATCTGTGCAAAACTAAAACACCTTTCTATTCCTTAAGTTATTTGAAAAGTGGAGTTATTGGAAAGAAAAATATGGTAAAGTAAGACCCAATAGATATATGATAATGTCAAATAGAAATAACTAAAGATTTATTTTTAAAATATAGGATGTTTCGGATTTATGTAAGATACGATAAAAAAGAACAAAGATACAAGATAAAATAAAAGGCATGAATGTATATAATATTCATTTGGTTAAAAATAAAATATCTTTATAAACACTTTTAAGAGTAAGAAATTATGCTGGAGTAGAAAACCATAAGAGATATTTTATTCCAGTGAGTCTCGAGGTGTTTCTCAGTGATTTCCTCAGTTATAACCTCCATTTTGTGTTTACTTCTTCCCACACTGGTTTCACCCTTGAAGGCAAAGTGGATGAAGGTGGATGTCACATTTCACATCCACAGAATGCACTCAGCAGGAGAATTACTACTCTCATTGTGGAATTCTTTTCAAAATAAAGGAAACGTTTTTTTCTTTTGAAACTTCTAGAAAATCAACATGTCTTCCTTATTGGCCATAAACAAGGGACATATTTATCCTTCAACTATTGATTAGGGCT
Source organism: Cabassous unicinctus (assembly GCA_029593785.1). Taxonomy (NCBI): domain Eukaryota; kingdom Metazoa; phylum Chordata; class Mammalia; order Cingulata; family Chlamyphoridae; genus Cabassous; species Cabassous unicinctus. The sequence continues at coordinate 24,437 of JAQZBX010008685.1, read as the reverse complement.
GAGGACATAGATGCAGAAATACATGAATAAAATCATGGTGACTTAGAAAAGGGAAAGGTAATCAATGGATGCAAGGCTTACAACCAACAATGCCCACAAATTAGAGGGTGGAATGAAGAGTTATATCAATCTATTTCAGAGCTTCTCAAAGTTTTTGGTCTCTGAACTCCTTTATACTGTTAAATATTATTTAGGTCCCAAAAGAAGATTTATGTATGAAGATTTTGTCTGTAAGTTGTTCCTATGTTATAAATAATAACTTTGAGATAAAAAATATTGATTTATTAATACATTTAAGATAAAACTCTAACATGCTAAATTATATAACTAATAACATTTTATATACCTTGGTGAAAGGTGCATGGAGTTTCAATTTGTCTACATTTGTCATCTTTCTTAATAAAACTTAAATAAACTGCACAAAAAGTACAATGAAAGAAGATCAAATAGGTAAACAGAAGCCCTAAGAAAGAACATAAAAAAGTCCTTTCTTTCCTGACTGAATGTGATCATATTCTTACCATAACCTTTGGCTTCTGGACAATATTTTATTTTCAATAATCTGAAAATTGATTCTTAAAAGTATACGAAGTTGTTTAAAATATTGCAATATTAGAAAGCAAGGAAATTATTGTGAAAAAAATGAACTACATGTATATACAAAATTATCAGTAACATTTCAATGTAAATTCAATATATATATAAAGAAAATTATAAGGATCATTAAATATAGGCAAAGGACATGAGCAAGTGATTTTCAAGAAAAAAAATGGTCATTAAATGTATGAAAAATGTTAAAATTGACTAGTAATCAAAGATATAATAATCACATTAGAGTTTTTTGTATCATGTACTTAGGCAATTTTTATAGAATGTCCCAATTTTTCAGGCATTGTATTAAATCTACCTGTAATATAATACCAAATATGACATCATTTACACTCAAATAAGAAAATAGCCCTTTATGTTATTATCCAAAAGTTTAATTTATTTAATCTTCTTTAAAATGTACTTATATCTATGTTCTATCTCATTTCATAGAATACCCTCCAGTTTAAATTCTTTTCACCCATGATGTGAATTATTGCAGTTATGTCTCAGTACTTACAGACTGTTTCCCATCTAATGCCTGTCTGTTTTCTGAAAGATACTATCATATTACTGTGCTCTCAGGAAGAATTCAGTGTTTGATGCTTCTAAAATAAATGCATAATCCTTAGGGTGGCATTAAGATTCTCAGTAACTGAATCCAATTTCATCTTTATTACCCATATTCTCCAATACCTCTTAACCACAGCTCCGCCACCTTTCTCACTTCCTCAACCCATTTTTCACATACCGCATCCCCCACCACCAGGGTCAAAATCTTTTCCATTAAAATTGACTCAGCTCATGCTATTGTTCCTGTTTTTTGAGTATCAAAAATATTTCCATTCTTTAAAGCACATTTACTTCTAATGCTAATTTAACTACTTACCCCAGGCTAGACTGAACAGCATTTCTGAACATCAAGCATGTTATATATACCCAACACAATTTAGAATTGCTTGTATATAATCTGCATTGCATCTTATTCATATATGTTTGTTCAATATTCTTATTATAGTTTAAAGCAATTAGAGTTTAACTCTGATTTAAGCCATTGTGAATGGAGATATAAAATGCTAGGGGGAAAAGGAAGTGTTTATCCATATCCCAGCCCTATTTATGGGTGACGTAGATGAACTCGGGAATGTACTAAATATTTTAGTGTGTGAATTTTACTCTGGAAAACCATGAAAAATAGTTTTTAACCCTATGGTAGGCATATATGTGAAAGTGCTATTTTAGTGCCTAGCACAGTGTAGATTTTCAATAAGTTAATTTTTCTTTCATTTTGCCCTTTTAAATGATCAGTGAATATTTTTTGCTTAGATATTTGTACAGCCTCTCCCTATTTATTTGCAAAACATCCATGTAATAATAAACAATAAACAGGAAACTGTGCAGATTAGTGGTATTATTAAAAGCAAACAAAACAAGTAATGACAGGGAAAAAAATCCATTGATTTAATTGATATATTCAGGATTTGTACTGCTATGTATCTTGGACAACTAGTAAAATTCCATGAAAATATTTCAATTCATAGGGATTTCTGTAAAAGTAGCATCATTTACAACTAGAGTGATACCTCTTTGTTTAAAGATATTCTATTTCAGAAAGCTTTAAAGATAATAACTTCAAAACTAAAGATGAATGTGTTCTTAATTTGAGTTTGCACAGCTGCATAAATCCATGTTCAGACAATCTCCAGAATAGAAAAAAGTTGAGAATCAAATTAAACAGCAAAGTTTACACCCATGGATGGCATACTTAAGAAGACATTAATATTTGAGAATATGGAATTTTCCTGAATTTTTGACATTAGGCATTTCATATATTTACCAACAATATTAAATTTATATACCATCTTCTTTTTTTAGCATTTGTTGACCATTGTAACTAATTATACTCTGACACAATTTGTGATCTCAAGGGAAATTATTTGCTCTTACTGATGGAATCTATTAGCTTGGATTTTGAAATACATCTCAGTAGAAACCTTCCTCTGTGACTTTATATATCCCTCAAACTTTATGTCACTGACACATCATTGTATTTTATAGATATAATATTTTACATACAAAATGGCCTTTTACACTGTATCTATATCCCCTGAGTTTGAAAAATGTTATCATATTAAGAACAGTTTGCTACAGTGGCTGGTATTTATTTCAGAATGTTCTTCAATTATTCATCATAATTCTTTTTAAAGCATTTATTACTTGCTTATTTCTAAGACTATAAATAAAAGGGTTTAATAAAGGAATTACTAGAGCATAAAAAATAGCAGCAGGTATATCTTCCCCTTCTTCTTTAACTGAACTTGGTTGAACATACCCGAAAAAAAGTGAACCATAGAATATTGAGACAGAGAGAAAGTGGGACGCACATGTTGATAAGGCTTTGCCTCTTCCCTGTTTGGATTTAATTTTGAAAACAGTGAAAAGGATAAAGAGATAAGAGATTAGCACAATGATAATGGTAAAGATTTCTATTGAACCTGCCCAGATGTTTAGCATCAGCTCATTGATATAGGGGTCAACACAAGAAAGTCTAAATACTGCAAATAAATCACAAAAAAAGTGATTGATTTTATGAGATCCACAGAATGTTAATCTAAAGAGCAACCCTTCGTGAACCAAGGAATGCAGGTTTCCAGCTATGTAGGCCCCTGTGATCATTTGAAAGCACAGTTTTTTTGACATTCTGGTGTGGTACTGCAGTGGGCTGCATATTGCCACATACCGGTCATAGGCCATTGCAGCCAAAAGAAAGCAGTCTGCCGTTTCAGCAAGACAGAGAAAATAAAATTGCATCATGCATTCATACAGATAAATCAATCTGTCTTCTGAAAAGAAGTTCTCTAACATCTTGGGGGTAATAGCACAGGAGCAGCAAGAATCCATCAGAGCCAGGTTGCCCAGAAAGATGTACATTGGTGTATGAAGACAACGATCCATATAGATTAATGCCACCAGACCAAGATTCCCCAGCATTGTGATCAGATAGACGGCAAAGAACACTACAAACAGTAGGTTCTTCAGTTCTTCTAGATCTGTAAATCCTGTGAGAACAAATTCAGTTGTAATGGAGTGGTTGTCTCCACCCATCTCCACCATCTCTGTTGAGATAGGCATTATGGAGAAATAAGTTTCTACTTTAGATTGTGTCATTTTCCCTTAACATTTCTCTTTACAACAGTCACTGGAGCTTCCTTAATTGTCTTCTGTTGTCTTTGAAACACAGGCATGCACACTTCTAGAACAGATTATTTCCTCTAAAGTTCAGCTATATTAGTCAAGCTATGAGATCATGATTCATACAAATATTTTGAAAATTACAAAGAAAATGCTTACAGTAGTAAATGTTTACTGTATGAGTTTATTCAAGGATAGTACACAAATCTAGGATAACCATGTTTCATTCAGGATTTCCAAAGAATGTTTATGTCAGTTTTGTATTGTCTATCCTTAAAATACAGTAAAAACAATTTTCCTGCATATGAATTTTTCCCCTGAGCAAACATTTTTCATAGACTATCCCACTGGAATGAATGTTTGAAAATGGTAGACAATAAAATTAATTCTGACTTTAAGGTATGTTTTGATGCTCTAACTTTTAATCAGAAAAGTAATTGAATTATTGTTTCTCATCCTATTCTCCACAGTTTTCAACTTAGAGTAAAGCTAGAAAGATAAGTTGAAATCTAACAATGAACATTGATAAATAAATTAAGAGAAATCAATATTCATGGATGTTAGTATGAAAAGCAAAAATAAAAAGAATCCATCTCTTACCTGAATTTTACAGATACGGTTTTTGCTATAGCTTGCTATTTTCCTTATAATATTATGATTTATAGAAATTCAAAATATAAACCTTGTCCCTAAAACATTTGGGATTAAAGAATGAACAGCTAGGAAGCTAATAATAGGCCAGAGTTAATTATAATGCTCTTTATAGTGCAAAATATGTTTTCTATCAAATCCTAAAGGGATTTACTTGCAATGTCATCATTTTATTTCTGTGGGGATATTTGGTCCCTAAAAAATATATGTAATGGGGCATTGATTAAAATTGTTTGGTGAGGCACTGTGGTTAAAAGAAAATGACCTTCACTAAGTCTGTTATGTTGTTAATGCTAATCCTGATGTAGCAGATCTTCTTTTTAACAAATCAATTTTATTGATACACATTAATAAAGCATAAATGCATCCAAAGTATACAATTGGTGGTATTTGGTATAATCACATAGTTGTGTATTCATCACTACAATCAATTTAGAACATTTTCTTTACTCCAGTAATAAAAATAAAAATACTAAAAAACAAATACCAAACTAACAACACATATCGTCTCTCATTCTGTTTCCCCTGCCATACATAGCTGCTATTCTGATTCTTTCTCTCCAGTTTATTTGTATTTTTATTTTGTAAAAACTGTCTTATATATGCAATATCACCCATATTTCTGTTTTACATGAGGTTTCCCTATGTTATATAGTTCCATGTTATATCGTTTTAGCTTTCCTTCTAGTAATATATATATCCTTATTTTTCACTTTTGAACTATTTTCATACCCATATAATAATAGCTCTGCTGGTTGAAAACACCATGAGGTGCTCTCACTATTTCCATTCATTTCCAAAGATTTGCAGTCTTTTAACCAATTCTTCACAGATAACCCCTCAGCTTTCCATTCTGTACCTTACTCCTATTTTCTGGTAACCTATATTCTAATTATTAATTCAGTGAGTTTATATAATATATTTAGTTCATAATAACGCAGTCATATTCTTTTTTTGTCCTTTTGTGTCTGGCTTGCTTCACACAACAAAATGTCCTCCAGGTTCATCAATGTTGACATATGCTTCATTTCTTCTTACCATTGAATAACATTCCATTGTGTGTATATACAAAGATATTTCAAAACCTATGGGACACCAAAAGGGTAGTGCTTAGAGGGAAATTTATAGCTCTCAATGTTTTCATTAGAAAAGAAGAAAGAGAAGAAAGAGCTTCCTGGAGGAACTAGAAAAAGAACAGCACTGTAATCTCAAAACAGGATGAAAGAAATAGTAAAGATCAGGTCAGAAATAAATAAAATCGAGAACAAAAAAATAGAATCGGCAGAACTCATTTTTACAATCCCTCTCACCACTCTGTTCATAATATTGAAAATGTGCAAAAAACAGTCAGGTTGCTTTAACCACTTTCCTGTAAGAAAGATTGTTCTCCTGTCTTTTCTGTTCACTGAAAGTTCGTTTAATCTCTTTCCTCGATTTTTACTCAGATCACTAATCACTCCTCAACATATTTTATAGTTGTTTGGTACATCTATAATCCATCACCTTGGTTTCCACACAACCATTAAAATATACGCTATAAGGGAAGGAACTTTATATATTTTTTTCATTCTTATGTTATTAACACCTTGAATAGTACTGGTGCTTTGTGGTGCTCAATAAATACTTGTTGAATGAATAGAACAAAATGATATGAATTCTCTTCAAGAATTCTTAATAGTCCTTTATTACAGTTCAACCAAATCCATTTTCCATATATTGTATTTCAGATATTCTAGAATGTGTCTGCTCCTTACCTATTACTTGCTTTCTCCCTGTCACAACAGAAAATAGGACAGTGTCATAGTTTATCAGAGTCACAGTAAAAAAATAGCACACACTGGTTGACTTAAAAACAGAAACTTATTGGCTTAACACTCTTTGAAATATTAGAAATCCAATATTAGAATGTCAGGACCTTGAAAGGTTTTTTCCCTGAATCTGTAGCATTCTCCTGCTGGCTTGATACAAATGTTTGGATTACTTGGCTTCCTTCTTTTTGTTCGTCACATGGTTGCCTTTTTGTGGCTATCTTGGCTAACCAGATTATACATCTTCTGACTTCTCTGAGTGCATCCAAATTTCATCCCTTTATAATGACTTTGGTAATATGGATTAAGGCTTCCCCTCCCTCCCAATTCATTTTAGTCACACCTAAATAGGTTTTCAGACCACGTAGGACTATTTACAAGTGAGTTCACACCTTAACTCATTATATATCTTCAAAAGTCTTTTTCAAAATAGGATCACACTGAAAACAATGTGGACTAAGATTAAGAACCTTCCTTTTTGGTAGATACATAATTCATGATTCATTCCACCAAGGATTGTAAACTATTAATAGCATGGTAATTTTTCAAGTCCATGATAAGGGTATGCTTAAAGATATATAAGAGGGATTGTGGAAGTGAAGTCATCAACATGGCATTGTAAGAAATCCCTTGGGAAAGTTTCTCCTCAGAAACAATTAATGAATGGTTAAATCCGACTCGAATGGAAATGTAGAGTATGAAAGTTTTGAAGGACTCCACAAACGTTAAATGGGAGAAAAAGTAAAAAAAGAATACTTCAAAAACAGGTAGGAAATTTATATCACAGATCTGCCCATGTGGAGCCCTCTACCACATTCAGTTCTGCACAGTTTAAGAGTCAAACAGAGGCTTTATGGCATGGGCCTGTCCTGTCATGCATGCGACCATAGAGTCAGACCCCACAAGTATCCACGAACAGGGACTCGTGTGCAGAGTCACAAGGCTGAACACAAACAACTAAGGAATGCCACATCCAAAAGTGTCCACAGGGAAAAAACTGACCACCAAACTGCAGACAAGAAGTTCACACACTAAATCCAGTGTCAGGTTGCTGGACCACCTAAAACAGATGCATTATGGGAGTTCCAGAAGAAGATGAGGAAAGAAAAGGGACAGAAAGCATGTCTGAGGAAATAATGGCCATAAATTTGATAAATCTTATGAACGACATAAATATACATGTCCATGAAGTGCAGTGCAATATACTCGAAACTGAATAAACCCTAATAGACTACTCTGGGACATATACTAATCAGTATGATATGTGACAAAAATAAAGAAATTTATGAAAGCAGCAACAGAAAGGCAATTTATCACATACAAGGGATCCTCCATAGCAGTAAATGCCAATTTCTCATCAGAAATTGTTGAAGTAAATAGGCAGTGGTATGATATATTTAAGAACTGAAAGAGAAAAAAATGCAAGTCAACATTTCTTCATCTAGCAAAACTCTACTTCAAAATAAGGGAGAGTTTAAAATGTTCAAAGATAAAAAGAAACTGAATGTGTTCATCACAAAAAGACTGGCCCTAAAAGAATTTCTATAGTGTTGCAGGGAAAAAACCGTATAGAGGGGCTTGGATCCATAAGAATAAGTGAAGAACTTCTGCAAAAACAACTAAACAACTAAATATGTAAATGCAAAATGCAATAGTATTGTATCCTCAATATATAATTCTAATCAATTGAATAAGAAAAAGTAATATTTCCAGATAATTGACACACATGTAATGACTTAATGTGGAACAAAAACAACATAAAGAAGAAATACATCATCATTCTTTTGTTAGCTGTCCTGGGTGATTTTAGTGAACTGGAAAGTAGGTGTTGCAACTCTTTTGAGATTCAGGGCTCAATCAACAGACTAACAGAACAAAGATTTAAGTCTGTGGAACATATATTTATGAGTATAGTGCTAATTATAGGTTCAAACAGAAGGTGCAGAATAGACTTGTGCATGGAAATTATAAATGAGTCTAACTTTGTTACATTGGGGAGCATATATTCCAAAGTAAGGCCCACTGACAGGATGCCATATTCCTGAGATTGTCTGCATGTCTATAGTGTCAGGATGTATCTATTTTCCTGAGGGATATGATGATGCCCTTCCCCTAAAACAGAGAGTATCCACAACTGTAAGGAAGACAGTTCTATCCATCTGACTCATGGGATCTAAGCTCCCTCTCCATCAGAAACAGAGTTGGCATTACCATCCCCAAGACCTCAAGATTGAGGAATGAACAAACATAAGTGGGGATTGCAACTATGATCTAAAGTTGACTTATTTTTATTCTAGCAATGGAAGATTGTATCAGTGTTATAAAGGCAATGGCCACCTGAGGTTCTGAGGGGAGGGAAAGGAAAGAATATCTGTAACATGGAGCATTTTTAGAACAATGGATTTTTCCTGCATGACATTGCAATGATGCATTGAGGCAAATATTCATTTTTTCAAAATCTATAAAATTGTGTGGTGCAAAGTATAAACTCTAATGCACACTATAAACCATGCTTAGTAGCAATGCTTAAATATATGTGTTCATCAATTGTAACAAATGTGCTACAGTATTGAGAGATGTTGTTAATGGGGGAAAGTGGAGAAATGGAAGGGGGTGAGGTATATGGATATCCCTTATATTTTTGATGTAACATTCATGTAATCTAAAGCTTCTTTAAAATAAAAACATAAAAAAGAAGTGATAGAAGAATATGTGAGCACAGAAAGTGTATGTTATTTGAGTTATGTTTAACTCCTTAATTTAATATATTATAGATAAGGTTATGTAATTCAACCTGAGAAACCACAAAGAAAGGGTTTTAAAAATATTCAGAAACATATATGAGAGAGGGAATAGTCAGATACATCACAAAACATCAGCTTTACAGGAAAGGAGGTTTCAATAAAGGAAAATTGAATAAAAATACGTATGACATATAAAAACTAAAAGACAATATGGTTGAAGTAATTACTGCCTTTACAGTAATAATATTGAATAGTAATGGATTAAACTTCCCAATCAAAAGATGCAGATAGGCTGAATTGATACAAAAGCATGATCAATTATATGCTATTTACAATAGACTCACCTTAGGTCCAAAGATCAAATAGGTTGAAAGTGAAATGATGGGGAAAGATACTCCAGGTTAATAGTAACCGAAAGAGAGGTAGGGTAACAGTACTCATATCAAACAAAATACAATTTAAGTCAAAAGCTGTTACAGAGGACATAGAAGGACATTATGTATTAATACAAAGGTCAGTACACCAAAAAGAAATAACAATCGTAAATATTTATGAACCCGCCATGGTGCTCAAAGATACATGAGGCAAACACTGGCAAAACTGAAGGGAGGAATAGACACCTCTACAATTATAGTTGGAGACTTCAGTAATCCACTCTGATTAATAGATAGAACATCTAAATAGAAGATCAGTAAGAAAAAAGAATTGAATAATACGATAAACAATTAGACCTAATAATACAATAATGAATAGAAATGGTTAAAGCATATCATGGTGTTTGTAACTAGCAGTGCTATTTTATGGGTATGACAGTGGTTGAAAGGGAAAGTCTAATGTCATGTATATTCCTAGAAAGAAATCTTAAAATGGTAACATGGGACTGTATAAGATAGTAAAACCTCATGTAAAAAACGAATATGGGTGATATTGTATATATAAGACAGTTTGAACAACTGTATGCCAAAAAAACAGAAAATGTAGAGGAGATGGGAAAATTACTAGAAACACACGAACCACCTACACTGACCATAGAATAAACATAAGACCTCAACAAACCAAGCACAAGTGAAGAGATTGAAACAGTCATCAAATACCTCCCAAAGATGGCTTCACAATTGAATTCTACCAGCCATTTAAAATTTATCTAATATAAATCTTACTCAAGGTCTTACAAAAACTTATACAGTAAAGAACACTATCAACCTCATTCTATGAAGCCAACATCCCCCTAATACTAAAAAAAGACAAAGATACTATGAAAAAAAATTACACACTAATATCCTAAGTAAATATAGATGCAAAAATCCTCAACAAAATGCTTGCAAACAGAACCCAAATGCACATTAAAAGAAGTATACACCACGATTAAGTGGGTATTATCCCAGGTATGCAAGGGTGGTTTAACACAAGAAAACCAATTAGTGTAACAAACCATATTGATAAACTGAAGAAGAAAATTACATGATCTTCTCTATTGATGCAGAAAAGGTATTTGACAAAATACAACACACTTTCTTGATAAAAACACTCCAAAAAATAGGAATAGAAAGAAGCTTTCTCAATATGGTAAAGTGCATATATGAAAAACCTACCGCTAGCATTGCACTCAATGGTGAAAGACAGAAAGCTTTCCCAGGGAGATCAGGAACAAGACAAGGATGCCTATTGTCATAATTGCCATTCAATATTGTGCTAGAGGATGTAGCTAGATCAATTAGGCTTAATAAAGAAATAAAAGGCTTCCAAATAGGAAAGCAAGAAGTAAAACTTTCACTATTCGCTGATGAATATCTAGAAAATTCTGAAATATCCATAACAAATTAATAGATGACTTCAGCAAAGTGGGCAATACATATTAATACACTACTGATATGCAATCTGAGGAGAAAATCAGAAGAATTCTATTTATAATAGCCACTAAAACATTCAAATATTTAGGATAAACTTAACCAAGGACATGAAAGGCTTATATTCAGAATACTATAAAACATTGCTAAAAGAAACTGAAGACTTAAAAAAAAAAAAGGGAGGATATTTCATGTTTATGGATGGAAAAATAAATATCATTAAGATGTCAATTCTACCTAGGTTGATTTATAGATTCAACGCAATTCCAATGAAAATCCCAACAGCATTTTTCTCAGAAATTGTATTAGTCAGCCAAAGGGGTGCTGATGCAAAATACCAGAAATGGGTTGGTTTTTATAAAGGGTATTTATTTGGGGTAGAAGTCCACAGTTGCCAGGCCATAAAGCATAAGTTTCTTTCCACACCAAAGTCTGTTGCTATATGTTGGAGCAAGAGAGCTGCCAATGTTTGCCAGGGTTCAGGCTTCTTGGGTTCCTCTCTTCCCAGGGCTGTGTTTCTCTCTGGGCTCAGCTCCTCTGTTTCTTCTACAAGGTCAGTTGTAGACTATCAGACTAATGGCTTGTCTCTATCCCAGGGCCTTCTCTCCTTCCTCACGACCAAGTTCTCTTACTTCCCGGGGCTGCAGCACAAGACTCCAACATCAAAATTGTTCCCTCTGTCCTTTGCCTTGCCTTTTATATTTGATTCCTCACCCACCAAGGGGTGGGTTTCAACACCCTAGTGAAGCGGCCCAGTTACGCCCTAATCATAACTTAATCATGCCTAGATTAGCAGACCAGTTTACAAGCATAATCCAATAGCTATTTCTTGGAATTCATAATTACATCAATCTGCCCAAGGGCTACAGAAATCAAAAAGCCAATAATCAAACTTATTTGGAAGGGCAAGGGGCCCCAAAAAGCTAAAAAATTCTTTAAAAAGAAGAATGAAGTTGGAGGACTCTCACTTTCTAACTTTAAAGCACATTACATAGCTACAGTGGTAAAAATAGCATGCAACTGGCATAAAGACAGATTGATCAATGGAACTGAATCGAAAACTCAGAAATAGACCCTCACATCTACAGTCAAATGATTTTTGACAAGGCTGTTAAGCTCACCTTTCTGGGCCAGAACAGTCTATTCAACAAATGGTGCTGGGAGAACTGGATAGCCATATCCAAAAGAGAGAAAAGGGACCCCCATCTCACATCTTATACAGAAATTGTAAAATCGATCTAGGTCCTAAAATAAAAACAACAACCATAAAACTCCTAGAAGTAAATTTTGGAAAATATCTTCAAGAGTTCATGGTAGGTGGTAGTTTTAAAAACCTTACACCCAAAGCATGGGCAACAAAAGAAAAAATAGATAAATGGGGCCTCCTCAAAATTAAATACTTTGGCACCTCAAAGGTCTTTGTCAAATGTTTGAAAAGGCTGCCAACTCAATGGGAGAATATATTTGGCAATCACATATCTGATAAGGGTTTAAAATCCATGATATTTTAAGAGATCATACAACTTAACAATAAAAAGGCAAACTACCCAATTAAAAAATGGGCAAATGACTTGAAAAGATGGTTGTCCAAGGAAGAAATACAAATAGTGAAGAAACACATGAAAAATGTTCAACATCACTAGCATTTAAGGAAATGCAAATCAAACCTACAATGAAATATCATTTTACACCTATAAGATTGGCTACTATTAAAAAGCTGGAAACTGTAAATGTTGGAGAAGATGTTGAGAGAAAATTACGCTTATTCACTGTTGGTGGTAATGGAGAATTTATAGCCACAGTGGAGGACTTTTGTCAGTTTTTATGGAAGTTGAATCTAGACATGCCATGAGACCCAAATACCTTTGCTAGGTATATACCCAGAAGACTGGGAGCAGTGATACAAATAGACATCTCCACAACAATGTTCATAGTAGAATTATTCATGATAGCCAAAAGTTGGAAACATCCCAGGAATCCATCAATTGATGGGTGTTTAAACGAACCTGGAGGATATTATTTTGAGTTAGGCAAGCCAGACACAAAAGGACAAATGTTGTATGATTGTGCTATTATGAACTAAATATATTACATAAACTCCTGGAATTAAATATTAGAGTAATAGTTCACCAGAAAAGAGAATGATGGTAGAGAGTGGAAATCTGATGGTTCTGATCTGTGCAGAAATGGTTAAAAGGTTGTTTGTAAATCTTTGGAAATGAAATGAAATGTTGAGAGCACATCACACTGGTTGTGACTAGCAGAGCTATTATATGAGTATGGCAAGGGTTGAAACAGAAAGCCTAAGTTCATTTATATTATTTGAAGGAAAGCTAAAACATGTAACTTGGGACTGCATAAGACAGTGAAACCTCATATAAAATATGAATATGGGTGATATTGCATATATGTGTTTTTTTTACAGAATAAATAGAAATAAACTAGAGAGAAGAAAAGAGAATAGCAGCTATGTACGGCAGGGGTAGCACAGAAGGACTGAAATGTGATGAGTTTGGTTGTTTTTTGTTTCTTAGTAGTATCGTTATTGTTGCTGGAATAATAATGATGCTCTTAGAATGACTGGGGTGATGAATGTACAATTAGGTGATTGTACTGATTACCATTGATTATACACTTTGGATGTGTTTATGCTTTATTAATATGTATTAATAAAATTGATTTGTTAAAAAAGAGAGCTGATGTAACTATATTAAACTATACTAATATGAAACAAAATAGATTGGGGAAAAAGAAGGCCACTATATATTAATACAAGGATCAATCCACCAAGAAGAAATAACAATCATAAATATTTATGCGCCTCCACCATGGTGTCCCAAAGTATATGGGGCAAACAGTGGCAAAACTGAAGGGAGGAATAGACACCTCAATAATAATAGTTGGAGTCTTCAACAAACCACTTCAATCAATAGATAGAACATCTAGACAGAAGATCAAGAAAAAAACAAAGAATTGAATAATATGATAAATGAACTAGATCTAAGAGACATATACAGAATATTGTACCTTAAACAGCAGGATATACATTCTTCTTTATTACACATAGATCATTCTCCAGGATAAACCACATATTGGCTCACAAAACAAGTCTCAATAAATAAAAATGATTGAAATTATGCTAAGTTCTTTGCTGACTGCAATGGAATGAAGCTCGAAATCAATAAGAAGCAGACAATTGGAAAATTCACAAATATATGGAAGTTAAATACATATTCTTAAACACTCAATGCATCAAAGAAGAAATTACATGGGAGATCAGTAACTTTATTGAGATGAATGAAAATGAGATCACGACATATTGAAATTTGTCAGATGCAGAACAGATAGTGCTGAGAGGGTAATTTATAGCCCTAAATGCTTATTTTAAAAACAGAGGAAGAGCTAAAATCAAAGTCCTATGCACACATCTGGAGGAACTAGAAAAAGAATAGCAATATAAGTTCAAAGTAAGCAGAAGGAAAGAAAAAACAAACATTAGAGCAGAGTTCAACTAAATAGAGAATAAAAGAGAGAGAGAGAGCATTAATAAAACAAAAATTTGGGTCTTTGAAAACATCAATAAAATGGACAAAACTTTAGCCAGACTGACAAAGAAAAAAAGAGAAAGCACAAACAAATAAAATCAGAAAGGAAATGGGGAACATTACTACTCAACCCACAGAAATATTAAAGATCATAAGAGGATATTATGAACCACCCCAAGGTAACAAATTAGATAAACTAGATAATATAGAAAAATTCCCAGAAACACATCAACAACACACACTGACTCTAGAAGAAATAAGATATTTCAACAGACCAATTACAAATAAAGAAATTGAATCAGTTATTTAAAACCTTCCCCAAATAAAAGCCCGGTAGCAAATTGCTATACAGATTAACTCTACCAATCATTCCAAGATGAATTAATACCAATTCTTCTCAAACTCTTCTAAAAATTTGAAGAAGGAATGCTACCTAACTCATTCTATGAGGCCAAAATCACCCTAATACCAAAGCCAGAAAAAGATACAAGAAAAGAAAATTACAGACAAATTGCTCTTATGAATGTAGAAGCAAAATTCTTCAACAAAAGCAATTTTAATCCAACAGCTCATGATCAGTGGGATTTATACTAAGTATGAAAGGGTGGTTCCACACAAGAAAATTATTCAATCTAATACAGCATATTAACAAAATGAAGAGAAAAACACACGTGATTGTTTCAATTGACATAGAAAAGGCATTTGACAAAATCCAGCAACTATTCTTGATGAACAATACTTAGAAAAATAGGAATAGAATTTTCTTCAACATGATAAAGGGTTTATAGGAAAAACCCATTGACAACATCATACTCAATGGTGAAAGCCTGAAAGCTTTCCCTCAAGATCTGAAATAAGACAAGAATGCTCACTGTCACCATTGCTATTAAACCTTGTTCTGGAAGTTCTAGCCAGAGAAATTAGGCAAAAAATAAATAAATAAATAAATAAAATAAAATAAAATGCATCCAAATTTGAATGGAAGAAGTAAAAGTTTCACTATTTGCAGATAACATCAACTTATACGTTGAAATCCCAAAAAAGTCTCTAGCAAAGTAGTTACAACTAATAAACAAACTCAGCAAAGTGGTGAGGTAGAATATTAGCACGCAAATATCAGTAGTGTTTCATTATACTATTAATGAGAAATCTTAGGAGGAAATAAAGAAAAAATTTCCATTTACAATAGCATTTAGATGAATCAAATGTCTTGAAATAAATCTAACCAAGGGTATTAAGGATTTACACATGTAAAACTACAAAACTTTGCTGAAAGAAATCAAAGAAGATGCAAATAAATGGAAGTACATTCAATGCAATCTGAATCAAAATCAAACAGTCTACTTTAGTAAATGGAAAAGCCCATAATCAAATTCGTTTGGAATAGCAGAACCATGTTGAAAAAGAAGACCAAGTTTCTAGGAAGAACGCTTCTTGACTTTATTCTTATTAGAAAGCTTCAGTGGTCAAAAAAGCATATTAATTACAAAAGGATAGATAGATAGACCAATAAAATAGAATTGAGAGATCCAAAATAGATACATCTATGGCTCATTGATTTTCGGCAAGGCTGTAAAGGCCACTCAATTTGGAAAGAATAGTCTCTTCAACAAATGGTACTGGGAGATCTGGATATCTATTTGCAAAAGACTGAAGGGAATGCCTATCTCACATCATATTAAAAAATTAACTCAAAATGTAGTAAATACTTAAATTTAACATCTACATCTTTAAAACTCCTAGAAGAAAATGTAGAGAAACATCTACAGGAACTTGTATTAGGAAATGGTTTCTTAGAATTTACAAGAGTACAGGAAACAAAAGAAAAAAATTGATAAATAGAACCTCATTAAATTAAAAGCTTTTGTGCATCAAAGTACTTAACCATGAAATGAAAAGGCAATCTAGTCAATGTGATAATATATTTGAAAACCACATATCTGATAAGGGCTTAATTTCCAGAATATATAAAGAAATCTTACAACTCAACAATAAAAAGACAACTCAATTAAAAATGAGCTAAAGACTAGAATAGAAAGTCCTCTAAAGAGGATATACCAATGCCCAAAGCGCCCATGAAGAGATTTTCAACATCATTACCTTTAGGGAAATGCAAATCAAACCTCCAATGAGAGACTACTTTACACACACTGGAAAGACTACTACTAAAGGGAAAACAGAAAATTACAAATTTTGTAAAAGATGTATAGAAATTAGAACACTTATTCATTGCTTATTACAATGTAAAATTCTGCAGCTGCTGTGAAAGACAGTTTGACAATTCCTCAGAAAGTTAAGTATAGAATTAGCATATGGCTTGGCAAGAGCCATAACCATAAGAAGTGAAAGCAGGGAGTTGAACTGATATTTACACACCAATGTTTATAGTGGCATTATTCACAATTGCCAAAAATGGAACCCACTCATGTAGCCATCAGGTGATAAGTGGAAAAACAAATGTGGTATGTACATACAATGAAATATTTTTCAGCATATAAATGAATGAAGTTCTGATACTTGCAAGAACATGGATGAACTTGGAAGACATCTTGTTGAGTGAAATAAGCCAGACAGAAAAGGACAAATATTGTAAGATCTAACTAATATGAAATAATTAGAATAAGTAAACTTTGAATATGGTTTATCAGGGGCTAGGTTGGGAGTACAGAATGCCTATGCTTTCATTGCATAGAGCTTCCTTTAGGTTTATTATAAAGTTTTGGTAATGGATAGTGGTAACTGTAGCACAGCATTGTGAACACAATTAACAGCTCTGAATTGCATATGTGATTATGGTTAAAAGGGGAAATTTTAAATCATATATATGTTACTAGAAAAAAATTTTTTAAACCCATAGGGCTCTACAACACATACAATGAACACTGTTGTAAACAATAGACTGTAATTAATAGCATAATTATATAAATTTTCCTCCATGAATTATAGGAAATGTATCACAATAATGAAAAAATGTTAATAATACGGGAGTAAATGTAATTTATGTATTTTATGCATTATATTTCTGTAAACCTACAATATCTTAAATTTAAAAAAGGAAAGAAAATAGTATAAAAGAGTGTAGAGATAGATTGGATATTTTTCTCTTGATTTTCTCCCATTCATTTTTTCTGCCTACACATTTCAATTAATTTGCTCTCACTAAGTTCACAACTAATCTCCATATGCTAACTCCAATGTTCTTATTTTAATTATCTTCCTAACCAGACATTAATGTTTGGTACTACTGAAATTGTTGTGATAACACTGGCTTATGCAATAGTGGTAACACTTACTGCTCCTATATTCATGACTGTCCCATCTGTTTTTATTACCGTATCATGTTTCTTTCTTTGCCCTAGTGTTGATTTTGTTCTCATTTGTTCTATCTTTGTCACATATTTTTTTCATTCTACAATTTTACCTAGGTTATCTCGTCAACTTCTGTGTTTTACACTGTTAATCATTGGCTTGTTTCTTCACCAAAGGAAAGATATCAAACTTTTTTGTTTTATGTCAATTAGTAAATCACCTGTTATATATTCCAAATATATACATAATATCTATGAATTGCTAGATGTCCCTCTATAATAATATATTATGGATATTATACAACATAAAAAAGAAAATAATATAAATGGAAGGAATGGTATTAAAATAGTTCTTATTTAATTTTATGTATAATGCTATGAAACAAGTTTTGGTCTTGCTAAAATGGTGGTCAATTAAATCAATAAAAATGACATAATTAAAAAAAATGATGATATGTGTCTTATTACTTTTGATCTTTAGTACACCACTATTATATTATAATTCTTAGACTTGTGTAATTTTATAACCAAACATTTTTAAATGTCTGAAATAGCTGAAAATATCACCACAAACAGATTATTTTGTCTAAATGGGAGAAGTATGCCAGTTTTGAGTGGGTCCCAGAACATGAAAGTATTCTTTGGTGAATTCAAGCAGTGGTGCTTAGGTACTAGCATTTGGGTCACAGTTACTAGCAGACCTATGGTATTAAGATATCTGAAAAGAGATGTAGAAATCATAGAAAGTTCTAAAAGCCCCAGTAGGAATATCACAACATACACTCCTATGGTTTTGAGGATAAGGCCATCTTTCTGCAGCAGAGATGAATAAACCAAGCAAAAAATAATTCCATCATGTTCTTTGACCCCTGCTAGTGAAAGAGTACTTGATCATGGGACATCAAGTGACCATAAGCTTTGAACAGTCCTTCAAGAGCTGGAATATTTCAGACTAACAAAGTAAAAGTTCCCAGAGCCAAGGTCCAATGCCTTTTTAAATGAAATTGGCACATCCAGGATCAGGAATGAGCTAGTCTGGAGGACATAGTAACTTTTGCCAGCAGATGAACCAGACCCTCATGTCATCCACCTCATTGAACTGAAATCTCAGGTCATAAATCTGGGATCATGGATTTTCACTTTTGACCAGCTGACAGGTAAAGATAAAGGCCAAGCTTGGTTCTTAAACAACCACTGTGCCAAAGATGAAATCACAAGGGAATTAAGGAAATTCTTACAGGTGAGTGAAAATAGAAATACAACTTAATATATATGTGATGCAGGAAAGACAGTTTACAGAGGGATGTTTATAGGTATAAATGCCTACTTTAGAACAAAGAATCTCAAAACAATAATAAAGTTTCATGTTTTGTTGAAATTAGATAAAGAAGGAGGGCAAACAAAACCTAAGTTAGTAGAAGGAAGAAAATAATAAATATTAGAGAGAAGATGAATGAAATAGCAGATAAAAATCAATTGAGAGAATCCCTAAAGCAAAAGTTGCTTCTTGGAAAAGATCAATGAAATTAATGAAACTTTAACTAGATTGACAAAAAGAAGGGAAGATGAAAATCACTAAAATCATAAATGAAAGTAGGACCATTACTACTTATAATTAGAAATTAAGTGTATTAGAAAACAAAACTATAAACAACTGCTTATCAACACATCAGATAAGCTAGATGGAATGAGAAATTCTTAGAAACAGGCAATTAATCTAAACAGACTCAAGTAGAAATAGGCCTTAACAGACAAGAAAAGAGAATGTTGAATAATCAAAAACATCCCAACCAGGGAAGTCCAGGTCCGGATGGCTTCCATGGTGAATACTGCCAAACATTTAAAGAATTAACGTTAATTATTCAACTCTTCAAATAAATAGAAGAGAAGAGAATTCTTTCTAACTCATACTATCAATCAGCATCGTCCTGATTCCAAAGCCTTAAGACAGTACAAGGAAAGAAAATTATGAATTTCCTTAATGAGTATACATGTAAAAATCATCAAGAAAATACTGGTACATAAATATAACAGCATATTTAAAAGATTACATAACATGACCAAGTGATATTTTCCCAGGATGCAATGGAAGTTTTACATAAGAAAATCAATGAATGTAACACATCACGTTAATAGAACAAAAGGTAAAACACGCACATGAGCATGTCAATTGATACACAAAAGGCATTTGACAAAAATCGAACACTATTTCTTTATAAAAAATACACTCAGAAAACTAGGAATGGAAGGAATCTTCTTCAACATGATGAAAGGTATTTATGAAATACCCACAGCTAATATATTCAGTGGTGAAAGGGAGAAAACCTTCTTCTTGTTATGCAATATTTACTGGGGTTCTATGAAGAAAAACAAGGTAGGAAAAGAAATAAAAGTCATCCAAATTAGGAAAAAAGAATTAAAAGTATATTAATTCACATATGACATTATATCTTATATAGAAAATTCCAAATGTTCCACAAGAAAACTAGCAGATTCAAGATGGCAGAGTATGGAACTGTAGGCTGCACTCTTCCTCTAAAAAATGCAGGAAGGTAGGCAGGCTTGCTGGCTTAAGGGAAGTCATGGTGTCATGGGGGCAATAGGAGTCGGTGGTTGGAGAGGGCAGGGTTCTGTCTGGGCACCAGAGAAAAAGGGAGCCTCACAGCCAAGCCCGGAGAAGAAAGGAGTCTACCAGAAGGTCCAGGAAGAGAGGAAAACTGCCCAGCTTGCCCTTGGGGAGATGAGAGCTGCTGAGGAGCAATCATACAGGCAGGCCTGTGCCCAGCCTGCTTAGGGTAGGTAAGAGCTGGGTTCTACCCGAAGAGCTGAGGGAACTTATCCAGAGGTTGTTTTTTTGTTTGTTTGTTTTTGTTTTTGTCTTTGTTTTTGTTTGCCTTGCTCTCTCTCTTTTTCTTTCATCAGGGTACTGGTAGAGGGGCTAGCTGTGTCATGATTGATTGGTAGGTGCAATTTGCTAGAGAGGAGTAGACTAGTGAGTCACTGGTGCCTTGAGAGGGAGGCCTGATTTTATTTGTGTGGGGTGGTACATTGTTTAAAACAGTCAGTCTGAATGGAGGAGCCTAAATAGTCTTGGTAGTCTAAGAGGGAGACCCAGATTTTTTATTCCTTTCATTTTATTTTGTTTTTCATGTTTGCTTTTTTCTTCACCTCTTCCTTGTTTTCATTCCTTCTGCTATTCTTTTCTTTCTTCTCTTTCCATGTCTCTCTTCTGTTATTTTGTTCCTTTTTTCTTTTTTTCTACACTTTTTATCTTTCATTTACTAAGATCCTTATTTTCTAACGTTTAAAATTTATTTTGAAAGAAGCATTAGACTACATAAATGTTACCTGCAAAATGTAGGGGGATTCCCATATACCCCACCTTCTCCCACTCCCACACTTTTCCCTGTTCACATCTTTCATTAGTGTGGTACATTTGTTACAATTGATGAACACATATTGAAGCATTGATACTAACCATGATCTATAGTATATTTTATAGTTTACACTTTGCACTGTACAATTTTTTGACAAAATGTATAATGGACTGTATCTGTCATTGCAATGTCATACAGGACAATTCCAATGTTCCAAAAATGCCCCATGTTATATCTGTTCTTCCCTCTCCCTCCCCTCAGAAGCTCTGGTGGCCACTGTTTTCATATCAATGTTACAAGTTCTTCCATTGCTAGAATAATAATAAGTGCACTTTAGTCCATAGTTGCATTTCCACCTTATGTTGTTCATTCTTCAATCTTGAGGCATTTGGGATGGTAATGCCCACTCTGTTTCTGATTTAGAATGGCCTTAAATCCCACGTGGCAGACAGATGGAACTGTCTTGCTTGATGTTCTGGGTATTCTCTGTTTTTTAGGATAGATGTTGTCTATCATCATCCTTTGGTTAGTTGTCCTGGGTGAGTCCAATGAACTAGAAAGTAGGTGTTGCAACTCTGCTGAGATTCAACCGACATAGGCACAGCATGATTATTTATGTCTCTGGGACATATATTTAATGAGTATAGTGCTAATTATAGTTTTAAATAAAAGAGGCATAAGAACCATGTGTAGGGAAAATATAAATGAGTTTAACTTTATTACATTGGGGAGCACATATTCTGAAGTAAGGTCCACTGACAGGGTGTCAAATTCCTGAGATTTTCTGCCCCATTTATATTGTCTAGATGTCTCTAGAGCCCCACTGTTTGAGACTCTGTTTACTGTGGCAGTCAATGAAATCCTCCAGAGACGTGCAAAGACGTTACCTCTAGAATAACCTCTGACTCAATTTGAAATCTTAGTCATAAAAACTCATTTGAATTTAATATTTCCCACTTTTGTTTAAGATCTTTTTCCAAAAGAATTGCTAGTTGGTTCTTAGTAACAATTCCTTGGTGCCAGGGAGACTAATCCCCATGTCATGACCCATGCTGGGGGAAGGCAGTACATTTATATGCTGCGTTTGGCTTAGGGATAGGCCACAATTGAGAAACAAGGAGGCTTCAAGGCAATAACTCTCAGGTAATATTTAATACTAGGATACATTTCAATTTCACAAGAAAATATTCTTTTGTACAATCATCAATATCAAGGGCCTGGTATAATGATCTGCTCTCTTCATTAGGCACTGCCCAGGTACTCTGGGGACTCCTGTCACCCTATTATAGATTCTAGCAGGACTCCACAGCATGCAAATTCAATATTCTGCCAGTTATTGTGTGGGACTCCACAGACCGAGATAACATGCCATGACCACTTGAACATATTCATATGTCAAAGAATCATGCCCCATGTGTGCACCTCCACACACATCACCCCATCACTGACACCCACACCAGTGATCCTCCCTGGCCACAGTTGTGAACCTTCTGCAGTCGAAAACCTTCCCAAATACAAAGCCAAAAAAATAATGTGTTATTGTCAAGGTAGTACTTATTTAGTCATTTTTTCTTTAGGTTTATATATGTCATATTTTCTTTAGGTCTATATATGTCATATTTTATTTCTCCTTTTATTTTTTAGTTATTAATAATCTTCCTTTCTACACTCTCCTCCTACCCTCTCTCTCCTGTTTTTCTTTACAATCTGCAGAACTCCCATTAGTATTTCCTTAAGGGCAGGACTTTCGTTCACAAACTCTCAATTTCTGTTTATCTCTGAATATTTTGAACTCTCTCTTATTTCTGAATTCCAGTTTTGCTGGATACAGAATTCTTGGCTTTCAATTTTTTCTTTTAGCACCTTAGGTATGTCATAGCCCTGCCTTCTGCCTCCATGGTTTCAGATGAGAAATCAGCACTAAAACTTATCAAGCTTCTCTTATTAGTGATGGATCTCTTATCTCTTGCTGTTTTCAGAATTTTCTCTGTCTTGAATGTTTCATAATGTGATAAATATCTTCGTGAGGGTAAGCATGTTAGGATTTGTACTGTTTAGAGTGTGCTGCATTTCCTACACATGCACATCCATGCCCATTATAAGAGTTGGGAATTTTTTTTCCATTGTTTCCTTCAACACTCCTTCTGCCCCCTTTCCCTACTCTTCTCCTTCTGGGATTCCTATAATGCATATTTTTCCCTAAGTCTCTCCTAAATTTTTGAATGATAATGGATTGAAATCTCCAATCAAAAGACACAGATTGGCAGAATGGATAAGGAAATATGACCCATCTATATGTTGTATACAAGAAGCCCATCGAAAACCCAAGGATGCAAAGAGATTTCAAGTGAAAAGTTAGAAATTAGTTTACATGCAAACTATAACCAGAAAAAGGCAAGAGTATTTGTATTAATATTGGACAAATAGATTTCAAATGCAAAAAATTGTTATCAACAAAGAAGGACACTATATAGTAATAAAAGGGAAAATCTATCAAGAAGAAATAGTAATCATAAATATTTTTGCACTTAACCAGGGTGCCCCAAAATACATGAGACAAGCAATGACAAACCAAAGGGGAGAAACAGATGCCTCTACAATCATAGGTGGGACTTTAATACACTATTACCACTGTTAGACAAAAGCTCTCAACAGAGGATTAATAATGAATCAGAGGCCCTGAATAATACATTAGAGGAACTAGACCTAATAGACATATACAGAACATTACACACAAATAGAGCAGGTTATACATTCTTCTCAAGTACACATGGATCATTCTCCAGGACAGACCACATGCTAGGTCACAGAACAAGTCTGAACAAATTTAGAAAGATTGAAATTTACAAAGTAATTTCTTAGATCACAATGGAATGAAGCTGGAATTCAGTAAGTGACAGAGAACCAGAATAGGCACAAATACATGGAAGTCAAACAACACACTTTTAAATAATTAATAGGTCAAGGAAGATAGTATGAAAGATATTAGTAATTACCTAAAAATTAATGAAAATGAGAGTACAGTGTATCAAACTATATACACACAATAACCACAAGAATATCAAATTCCCATCCTGATGAGCTCTGCCACATTCTCAAAAAGAACAGCAATAATCTCCCAAGTACAGGGGCAGTGACTAGAGAAAGAGGCTGGACCATTGACGGGCCCTTGATATTGACTATATAGATCACGGCAGAGAGTGGACAGGGTGCGGCACGGGTGTCTGTGCTGTGGGTGTGTGGAGTAAGAAGCTTGGGACATCTATCTGGACAGATCGATGGTGTGGACTGAACCATAGAGATTCGTGAGTTTTAAGCCTGCCTGTGGTGCTTAACACAGTCGGCTGACCCCCACCCTTACGGAAAAAAAAAAAAAG
>JAQZBX010008684.1:0-47620 GCA_029593785.1 Cabassous unicinctus | reverse complement strand
TTTGAAATGGATTTATATTCTCTGCTTCTTGGAAATACATTTTGATATAGATCTACTAAGTCAAATTTTTAATAGTAATTTTTCTTCTTTCTTTCTTCAGTTCTTTATTCCTATTTATTTCTTGCTCAGATGGATAATTTCTCTGCATAACTTTTTCAGGAAGGTTGAGTGAGTGATGATATGTATTCTGAATACTAAAATGTTTGGAAAATGCCTATTCATTGCCTTCACATGAATGAATCATAGCTTTCCTTGGTATTGAATTTCTTAGGTTCAGGTTTTCCCTTGGAACTTTGTAGATATTATTATATTTATTACATTTCATTTTGTATTTTGAGTTGTAGAGGAGAAGACTGATTCCAATTTGATCCTCCCTATTGTGGCATGTAATGATTGTCCCCCCACCCCCCAATGCTTAAGGAATTTAAAAATTGATTCCTGACATCCTAACATTTCACCAAGAGATATTGAGACAGGTTTCCTCTTTCATTAATAATGTTTGGTCCTCCATGGGACCTTTTGTTCTTAAGATTAAAGATAATGTCCAGCTTTCACATTTCCCCCTTGATCCATCCACACTCTGTTTTCTCTTTCTGGAATGGTGATGGGGAAGTAGCATCCAGATGCCCCAAACCTACAACTCTTCTACATATGTAGTCATATATGCTTGATTGTTTCTAATAATGGTGATGATCATGTTGATGATAATAATTGTAGTGGAGTCTCCTTTCTTTTTATTCCCAGCCTTATCAGAGGTTTGTCTATTTCATTAGTTTCTATTTTTTTTTCATACAACCAAATTTTATTTCGTTGTTCTTTTCTATTTTTGTTTATTATTTTTGGCTTTTATCATTATTATTCCCTTTTTTCCTATTTCCTTTTGATTTGCTCATTATTCTATTTTCAACTCTTGAGTTGAATCCTCAGTCCATTTATTTGAAATATCTCAATTTCTGATAAACATATTTAGGTCTAAACATTTCTCTCTAGAGACAGCTTTATAAATCTTGATATGCCATGCTTTCATTATTGTTTTTATAAAATGCTAATTTTTTATGATTTCCTCTTAAACCCATAGATTCTTTAGCAACAGTTTTTTTTTTCTTTCCTTTTTTGTTTACAAATCTATGCGGTTTTTTGGGGAGGACCCTCTCTCAATGGTCTATTTTGAGTTTTATTGCATGGTGGTCAGAACATGTGGTCTCTATCATATTAAGTCTTTGGAATTTGATAAAACTTTATTTGACATTCAGTTCAAGGTCAAATAATATAAATGACCTACGTATTTTTGAAAGGAATGTGTATTTTCTATTGAATGTGTGCAAAGTGCCACATGGATCTATTATATAAAATCTTCTATAGTTTTATTATTCATATGGTTTTATTCAACTATTTTATAACTGTAAATAGTTTTGACTACTGTGATTGTGGATTTGCCAATTCTCTCAATATTGTCGATTACATATTTTGTGTCTGTGCTTTTAATTTTATACAATGCATAAATTATTTTATATTATTTTAGTGGATAATTATAAGACTATGAAATAAATGTTCTTTGTTTCTATAACATTAATTTTTTCTGCTATTAATTGATATTTCATTGACTCCCTTTTGTATAACATTTTTTTGTATAACATTTTATTAGTATGTACATGTGTGTGTATATATATATGTGTTATATGACTTTATTCCCAACCTTTCTGTGTCTCAATTTTAGATGTTTCTTTCATAAATAACACATGGATGAATTAAAGGGCAAAAAAGCCAATGCAAAATTCTCTTTTAAAAAAGGTCTAACTAACTTATTCCTATTCATTTACTATGAATATCGAAATATTTGAGCTTATTCCTGCAATATAATTTTTTGTTTCTATTTAGCATGCATTTATTTTCTTTGTTTTGTTATTTCCCCTCCATTCTGCTTTCTGTTGAATTGGCTTTTTGTCTCTTTTTTTCCTCTACAAGTTTGGAAATTATACATTCTGTTTTTGTTCTTTTGGTGGATAATCTTGTTGGAGAGTGCACCTTTCCTGGGGGGTGCTTTCCCAAATGCCCACCCCTATGGGGCTGTTTTGTGGTTGCCTTAGGCTCAGCTCCACAGAGTTCAGTCACATGAACAGGTATTCCTTCCCTGAGCAACTCTGTCGTGGGGTTTTCCTCGTGGTTGGAGTAGTTCTGGCCTTCAAGGGCTCAAGTTCTTTCTTGAGCTGTATCTCTGTCTCTGGCCATGGGTAAGCAGCATATTTCCAGACGCATGGCCGGGTCCGTGAGCAGAGGCAATCCAGCCTCCCTGGTGGGAGGGGGGCTCATGGCTCCCAGCTTCGCTTTGGAGCCCAGTGTTGACATCACAAACCCTGTTCCCAACCTCTCTCTGTTCTCTGCACTTCAGCTCCTGCCTGCCAATCTGGTTTCCTTTCCATTGTGGCCCTGTGGAGATCTTCCATTCTTTATCTATTTTCACTCAGTTGTAGAAATATATTCTCAATTAGCAGACAGATCTGCCATTCTTATATTTTGGAATGGCAGGGAGAGGTTTAGGCACATGCTTTCTTTGCCATCTTGACCTGAAAGTCCCATATTAGCTACTCATATATAAATTAGGCTAGAGCTAAATGACTGCTATGTATTGGCATACTTTAGGCTAAAATTCTCCCTCTGGGGTGCCATCTTCCAGGAAGGAGAGGCCCTTTCCTCTACACGCAGCCCCAAATGCTGTAGCATCCTCTTGGCTCATTCTGGGCCTTCCCAAGCATCTCTGGCTCTTGAACTGGACCTGGCCATCCCTCGTGCCCCTGCTCCCCATCCACTCTGGCCTGGACGGGGAGGCCTGACAGCTCCTCCTGAAAAACCCTCAAGCAGCTTGAAAATCAAAAAAGGCAACAAACCATGCCCTAGCAGAAAGAAAAGAGCCACGGCAGAGATGGATGGGGCTTGTAAAACTAAGGAAGAGCTCCTCCCAGGGCTGGCTCCCAAACTGTTCTGGACACTGAACAAGTGTGCCCTGGGCTGGCTCCAGGGCTTCTGGCTGGAGGACTCCTGGGCCTCAGAGCAGCCTCCCTCTCTGTAGACTCTGGCACCAGCGTGCTCAGTCCTTGGATGCTACCACTGACCGGGCCCCCGGGGTCCTGCCCAGGCCTCTTGCAGGCTTCCCCAACCCACTGCCCGCCTTTTGAAGCCCCCCAAATTCACTGCCCACTCAGGACAGCATGCCAACACTAAATATCATTTGTTACACACTTACAATTGCCGTGCCAGACAAACCCCTTAGGTGCGTGCTCTCGTGTAGGGACTAAAATTACCACCATTTTACAGACGAGGAAACTGAGGCTTACAGTGTTTAAGCTCCACGTCCCAGTACCCACCTGGTACATGGCAAAGTTGGGAACCAAACTCAGGTTTGTCGTTCTCAAAAGGCTGGTCTCTTTCCTGTGTACTCTGCTGCTGACTGCTAAAATAGAAGTCCAATGTGAGGTCACCATCAGCTTCCAAGATAACTTCAAAATGGCTCATCTTGGCTAAGGGGAAAGGGTTAGAGGGGACTCCACTACCCACGGCTTCCCCAAGGAAATGACACAGCACTTCTAGAGTCTTCTGAAAGAAACTCAGTGCACTGCTTAGGAAGGGTGAGACTTTGCGGGGGGAGTGCTGGGGTACCAATGACTAGGGGCCAGCCCTGACTGGAGGGACAGAGGAAAGCAGTGGGAAGCTGTTCGGGGGTCACCTGCGCCTTGAGACATCGCTTCACGCCCACCACTGAGGCAGCTGCTGTGCAGGGAAACTCTCCACCTCCCCCACCTCCCCACAGGCCGCCCTCTGAACACCGGGTTCTAGGATCTCCCTTAGTTCCAAGCCTTCCTCAGAATTACCTTACCCAGGAGGGGCTGCTTAGTGTCTAATTGCTTTCCCTCCAGCTGTCTTAGAAATTTGGGATGATTGTGAGTAGAGCTGTGTTATGCTGGGGGAGGATAGATCATCCAAGGGGATGTTTGAGGTCCAGTCTTTTCCACAGGGCTCGGACCCCCTTATGGGAGGTTCCTTCCACTCCCATCTCTGGAGCAGCACTCTGTGTTCCCAGGGCTTGTGCCCACCATGAACCCTGGACACAGCACACAGTGTCAACCTGGGGAGGGCTGTCTGCACCCAGGAGGTGGGGGCACCAGTGTCCTAGGCCTGTCTGCCAGGATGCCCATCTGCAGCTGCTCTGAGAGACTGCCTGAGGCCAGGCCTGGGATCGCCCCTGCCAAGGCCGAGTTCTGACTCCGCTTGCATGAGGTCTGGGCTGCACGACTGAGGAAGTCCCTGACTCAGCCCTCCCCTGCCTCCAATTGGCCAGGTGACCCTCCTGTACTCTGAAAGCTCTCTCTGGCTCCTGGCCCCTGGCATCCTTGTCTGGCCTAGGCCCATTTCCTCCTTCTCTCTCTCTCTCTCTTTTTATGAAAGATTTATTTTATTTATTTATTCCCTCCCCTCGTTGTTTGTGCTAGCTGTCTGCTGTCTGTGTACAGTCATTTTGCGCTCTCTGTGTCTGCTCATCTTCTATTTAGGAGACACTGGGAGCCAAACCCGGAACCTCCTATGTGAAAGAGAGGTGCTCAATTGCTTGAGCCACCTCAGCTACCCCACTTTGTTGTGTCTCTTGTTGTCTTTTCTCTTTGTGTCTCCTTGTTACATCATCTTGTTGCATCAGCTTGCTGCACCTGCCCGTTGTGCCAGCTTGCTGTCTTGCTCGTCTTCTCCAGGAGGTACTGGTAACCGAACCTGGGACCTCCCATGTGGTAGGAGGGAGCTCAGTTGCTTGCACCCCATCCTCTTCCCTCCTGCTATTCTCTTGACTTCTCTGAATCCTGGTGGTATAACTGATAAAATGGGCTCCTGTTCTCTCCCTTAGCTAAACATTCCTGTGTCCCTCTAATAGACCTCACTTCCTTCTTCCTTCCAGAAGGAGAAGAGTGTCAGTCAGGATGGGATGTATGCTGCCGAAACAAACAGCCTCAAATCTCAGTGGCTTAAAACAACAAGGGTTTATTTCTCACTCGTGTCCATGGTGGGTTGGCTGGGGGCCCGCTCCGCATCAGCCTCATATGGGATCCAGGCTGATAGAGCAGCCACTTAGGAATGTGGCTGGTGGCTGTAGCCGAGGCAAAAAGGGCTCTAGAGGGCTTCACACTGACAAGTAAATGCTCTTATCTGGAAGGGACACACATCACGTGGTCCACCGACCACAGCGGGACCAGGAAGTGGGTTCAGAAAGTGGAAAGCTGGAAATAGAAACCATGGGATTTGCAGTGCGGCTAAGCCAGGACACATTTCTGGAAGGATGAGGGGCTGGGGTTTCAGGTGGTTGGTCAGAAGTCGACAGGCATGTGGGAGATTTACTCCCCCAGGCACTGCTTTATACGTTTACTGACCTTGGAGCAAGACTGATCTGGTTTAATTTTGAATTCTGCTAGGAGCTAGATGTGCGACTTTGAGCAAATTGCTTAGCTACTCTAAATCTCAGTTTCCTCATCTATAAAACGGAGGCAATGCCATCCAAGGTATCACAGCCAGAAAGTGCTAGCGCCAAGATTCCCAGCCCCTTGGATCTGTCAAAACCTTGTCTCCTCACTGGGGGAAAAAAAAAAAAAAGTCTGGGTTTAATAGCACTCACATGGCACAAGATGGCAGCGTAACCCCTCCCTTGTCCCAGGCCACTTGCCCATTTCTCTTCTCCCCCTTCCATCCCAGGTCCCAAATTTCTCACCAATAGTCCAGGGCCCTCTGGAGCATCTCTTCAATTCTAGCTCCACTCTGGCTGGAGGGCCCAGCCGGTCCTCAGCTCCTTTTACAGCCATTTGCTAGGAACTGACGAGAGCTCCACTTCAGACCCTATCAGCCCAGCTTCTCACCTGCCCCTTAGTCTGGGGTTTGGACTCCTCTGACAGATTCCGGCCTCTGGTGGCACATAGAGTGACAACAGCACACCCAGTAGGCCCTGGACCTCAGGTGCACTTAGGGCGGTGCTGGGTGGCCCACTCTGCAGAAAGGAGGGAAGATTCCAGAATCACTCGAAACAAGGCATAATGAAGCCATTTATCTTGGGGCATTAGTCACTGAGCTGCTGACACAGGAAAACATGCTGTATTCTTGGCAACCGCCATTTACATTAGAGCAGGATGATTTGTGGAGTTGGAGGCCCGGGACCCTTCCGGACTTCCACACCCACCTCAGGCTGTCCCTGAGAGTGCCAGAGGCTGGGCTGTGGGCTCTTCCTAGGGGTAAGAGTGGGTGGGGTGGGGGGAGGCTGGCCTTGGACTGAGCATAACAGGTACCCAAAGCCCCTCGCTGGCGGTGGGACCACAGGGAGATGCCTCTGTCTCCCGGTTCCATGCACCCTGTAGCTGTCTTGGGCAAGGTGGGGGTCAGTGTGGGCATCCTATCTTATGCGTGGTCTTTTTTTTTGGTTTTGATTGTTTAGTGTTTGGAAGGAAGAATCCCTAATTCTCCCTAAATTCTAAAGGAAGATGAGAGGACAACCGTGAAGACAAAATGCACATTGTCTGTCTGTCTCTCTCTTTTATACACACACACACACACACACACACACACACACACACACACCATTGCTCCATAGAGGGATGAAATTTGCATCCCTGAGCGCCGATGCTCTCTCTTGCCAACTTTAGGTAACAGGGAATAGATAAACCAGGAGAAAGGAAAGTTGGGAGCCCACCATTTTCTCCAAGAGTCTTCCTTCTCGGGTGACTCGTTCTTTGGTTTGCGGCAAATCCCAGGCGAGCCTGTCACCCATGCAGAATGGGTGCTTGGGCCATCTGTTGCTCTGCAGCCTGCACCCACCCTGGGCGTCCCCGGCCACGGTGCCCTTCACCCCCCCACACTCCGCAGCCTGTCTGCCCAAGGGTGGAGCATGTGACCCGGGTCTGAGCCAAGGGGCAGATTGTTTCCTCTGGTCTCAGTAATTGGTTCAGCGATGGGTATTTGGCTCAATCAGAGCCAATGAGCTTCGAGAAAACATTGGCTGAAATTTCTGAGAACTGTGAAGTTCCAGCAAGAAAGAGAGGGGCGTGAGCATGGTATTGGCACAGAGTTCCTCTCCTGGTGGGCAGTGTGGTGAAAGTGGGAGGTCTGGCATCTGCAGAGGGGAGAGGGCCACACCTGGAGGAACTGAGGATAAAGCAGGGAGAGAAACTGAGTCCCTGGTGATGTCATTTAAGCCGCTGGCTCAAGCTGCTTTGGATCAACCACTTAAGTTCGGGCTGAGAGTCCACATGGTCCCTTTGTCGCTGAAGTCAGTCTGAGTTGGCCTCTGTGTCACGTCCAGCCCCGAGCTCCTTGGCCAGCCCAGTAGGTAAGGGGTCAGGTGATCAAGGAAGACCTTGAAATCCCACCTCTGAGGCTTTGCACAGGCTGCCCCTCGGCCCGGGAACCCGCCTTCTAGGCCTTGACGCCAGCACCCTGTGGCTGCGTCACCTCCCCCCTCAGAAGGGCCTGGGCTGCACCTGCCCCTCCCTCTTAGCATTCCTGGGGCCTCATGCAGACTCTGCAGGGCAACTCTGTGCTGGATTCACTTATTCACATCCATCCCAACTGCCAGAAGATAGATCTGATCTCGCCTCTAGTTCCCGTGGTCTCCGGCACGTCATTGCTGGGCATTGAATAAAGAATCGTTCTCCTGAGCAGGTCAGCTGGTGGGGAGGAGCGGCCGAGGGCTGGAGAGGGAGGGCAGGCAGACTTCAGAGGCAGACTCCCATCCGGAGTCTTGAAGGCTCCAGCTGGGCAAAGGAAGTGAGATTTGGCAGGGAGAAAAATGACTTTTAAAACCAAGCGGGAGAAAGCCCTGTAAGTTGGAGCCGAGAGTGGCCCATCTTTCAGATGGGATGGGTGGTGACTGCCGTGAAAACCACAGTGTGGAATAACAGAGAACAACTTGAGGGTGGGGTGGGGCAGGTCTCTCTCTGTCTCCCCTGCCTCCCGCTGTGCTCCCCTGGCTGAACAGACGGACAGCAGGTGCTCCCTTAGCCCTGCCAACACCTGGTGCTGACCGAGATCATCCCAAGCACTGGGTCATAAAAAGCAAGCACTCCTGATTGACTTTGGGATGCCTTTTTAGACTTCTAGCCACAGAAGGGTGCCTGAGGTCCTGGATGTAACTCCAAACTGAAAAAGAATATTGGGCTGAGAATGGGGGGTCACTGTGCCCTCCCCTTTTCAGAGACATCCCCACTGGGCTCTTCTTTAGGGCTAATGCACGGAGCCAGCCCGGGTGGCACTGTTTCCTCTCTGTGGGCTGTGAATGGCCAGGGCAGCCAGAGTGGGGCCAGGGGGGCCAGGGCGAGGCTGGGCTAGCCACCTGGAACAGAAGGCCTGAGGGTTCCAACCCCACAGGGAACAGAAACGGAAGTGGGGATACAGGGGCAAGGGCAGATGGTGGGGTGAACCCCACCAGAGGAACCACCTCCAGAGGTTCTTAAGGCTGTTTCAGCTCTGCTCACCCCCAGCCTCCCAGGCCAGGACCTGCAGATTCTGGCAGCCACCAGGGGAAGGGACTCCCAGAGTTCTCCTGAGCCAAACTTCTGGCTTAGAGCCTCGGGTGGGCAGAACCTAAAGCTCACAGGCTGGCACAACTGTCTATGACCAGGGCAGAGGCCGAAGCTGGGGGGTGGGGCCCAGGGAAGGAGTCAGGCCGTAGGCTGCACACCACTCTCACCCCCACCCCACCCAGCAGTAGCTCTCTGAAACTTGCAGCCTGAAAGCTTGGTCCCACCCATCCTGGGGGTCAGTCCAGCATAGGCTGGGTCTTCCACCCACCCAGGGGTGGGCCCTAGAATAGTCCTGGAGTGCTTGGTGAGTAGCTTTAGGTTCACACACTGAACCTCTGGCTCCCCACAAGGTGGCCACGCTGCAGCCCTGTGGCTAACACCCACGGCAGGAGTCCCTAACCCCTGTTCTCAGCCAGCTGCCCTTCCACCGCCTGCCCAGTTCTCTGCTGTGCTGCTCCTCACTCGAGCTCGGGCCTCTCCTCCCTCTGCCCTATCCTTTCCCACCCCAGTCTGGATGGAAAGGCAGACCTGGGGCACAGTCCCCCTGAGCCTGGCCCAAACCTCCTCGCAGCTGCCCCTTCTCCCCGGCTGCCCCCGCAATGTTGGCGTGGAACCCCATGGACTGAGGAGGAGGGGGGTGAAGTGAGGGGTCTCTCCCTCCTGCTCCCCTCTGCCCCTGCTGATCCCACCTCTTCCTTTCTGCCCCCCTTGAGGGCTGAGATTCTGTGGGATATTAGAGCAAACTAAACTGAACAGAGTTGAATGGAAGAGCCCAGCGAGAGCAGGTAGATCGGGAGAAAGATTGGCTTTGGGAATGGGCAGTGCTGTCTGAATCCTTCATTGTTTATTAGCTGTGTGACTTGGGCAAGCAATGGAACCTTACCAAGCCTCCCTTTTCTTATCTGTGAAACAGGGACCTGATATCTCCATTAATATTAAGTGAAATAACGTATGTAAACATTTTCACAGTGCCTGGCCCCGGGGCTGTTTTAATCTATACAGTCTTTTCACCTGACTCAGGTAAAGGTACCTGTTTCCCTGGGTTGATGCAGCCCCAGGCCAGGGTGCTGGGGCCTGGCTTCGGCTGCTCACAAGGAGCCGTGAGCAGCACACAGACTACCCAGTTACACGTGGTGCTTCTGTTTGGCCAACACGTGCTCAGCATACGCACCTGGACAAATGAAGTTGAAGGAAGGGTGGATGTATCTGTGAGCAGGGCCCACATGGGATTCTCCCTGGGAAGCGTTCCTCAGATTGGTGACCTCCCCAACCTCTACCACCTGCTCCCTCGAGACTGTGAGACCTTGGCATCAAGCTCCTGCTCAAATCCTGCAGGAAGCAAGTCATTTGGGGTTTGGATGTTCCTGCTGAGTGATAGAGAGTCCTGCTTAAATCAAGGGTCTGGTTCTTGGAAATAATTTAGTATCACAGAGATGTGCTTGAGACAATAGCATTTATGGGAACTGGATTTGATCCTTGTTTTGGTAGAGCCAGAAAGAGGTACAAAATACTTGGGGGCCCTGGGGAGAATGGCCGGAGCTTGTGGGTTACAGCAGAGGAGGTGCTGAGGAGCTGGAGACAAATTCTCAGGAGCCTAGCACAGCTTGAAATGTCTTTGGGTTTTGGAGGTGAAGCCTTTGGTCAGGGAAGCATCTCTTTAGACGGTGGAAATCTTTTCCTTGACTCCGTCTGGCACACAAATCACAGATTTGCCTACAATAAACTCAGCTCAATACACACAACTCAGTAGATGCACAACAACGCAATGGAACCAGGCCTTTTGATTTATGTGTTTATGACCTCAAAAGTCTCCTTTTAAAAATTAAAAAATTTTTTTTTTAATTTTTGGCCTGGCTCCTTTGATTATGAGAACAGGTTGTGTAAACTTTGCTTACAGAGAGGTACCACACGAGGCTGGGGCTGGGAGCTGGTGGGTGAGCACCCATGGGTGGAGAATTTCACCTTGGTCCTGATGTCTCTGGCGTGGGCGACACTAGTTGAGTGACAGATGCATCATTTCTGAAGAGCAGGGCTACCTTTCCCAAACGGGTTCCCCAGCATTCTCGGAATTCAGCAGTTGTGTAGAGTGTCACCTGCTTCCCAAGAGTCCTTCACCTGCTGCTTTTGAGGGGAGGACATAGCAAGCACCGTTCAGCCAGCAGATGAGGGAGCACAACCTCCTTTGCCACCAATAATCCATCAAAATGTCCTGTCTTTTCCCTTTCAGGCATAAGGGAGAGAGGTCAGACTTTGGGGAGAACTTCCTCTGATCAGCAAAGGAAATGTAGTGGAACCTGCTTCCCTCTAACCTTTCAGGGCTGAGCCTTGTCAGGACTGGAAACAGCTGAGAAGAGTT
Source organism: Cabassous unicinctus (assembly GCA_029593785.1). Lineage (NCBI taxonomy): Eukaryota > Metazoa > Chordata > Mammalia > Cingulata > Chlamyphoridae > Cabassous > Cabassous unicinctus. The sequence goes on along the minus strand of JAQZBX010008684.1, from coordinate 36,724 downwards.
GGTCAGACACAACTGGGGGCTCACGGAGAAGGGGTGACCGTTGGGTGGCAGAGGGCTGGAGTGAGCGGGGCCGTGCTGATGCTGAAAACCCTACTGGCAGGGCAACTGTGGCCAAACGCTGGGCGGGGGTCAAGCCCCCTCCGCCCTTCTGCCCATTCTGGAAGAAATGCAGGTGGCAGAGTGTGGCTGCGGGAGTCAGTGTGGGCTCTGAAGGTGAAAGTCACCTTCTGCTGTGCTCCGCTCTCCAGCCTGCCGCTGGGTTGGGGAAGAAGGGGACATAAATCCTGCCTCCTCTCTGTCCCGCAGTGCTTGCCTAAGCGGCCTCCGGGAGAAGCTCCGCTGGCTGTAAATCACCGGCCCTCCACGCCGCGGGCCGCCTGCCCTTCATCACGGTGCTTTACGGCCCTGACACCAGCCAGGATTTAGTGGGCCCGGCGAGGCTGAGGCCCGCCTCATTGAAATGCCCCCTTCCACCCGTGCCACCTCCTCCCCTTGGAATTAAGGCCTCCCATAAATCCTGGAGATGCCAATTTGCATATCCATCTGCATACATTTGCCCCTCAAATTGCCTGCTCCAAACTCAGGAAATTGAAGCCGGCTGGGGCTGAGAATCTCTGTGGTCCCAATTCTTGTAGAAGAAGGGGAAACTGAGGCTGGGAGGGACAGGAAACTGCCGAGGACACAGTAGAAGGCAGGGACAGAATGGGGGTTAGGCCCTGGCAGGATTTACATAGAAGTGGGGGTGAGAAGTAGGCCAAGGAGTCAGACGCTGAATGAGGTACAGCGAGCAGATACGCGCTTCTCTCTCCACCCAGGCTGAGGCCAGGGAGGCCTGAGGACACCTCCACAGAGGTGGGGGCAGCAGAGGGGCTTGGCAGGGGCCTCTGGAGGGAAGAGGGGGAGAGGGTGAGGGAGGGGGGTGCTGTCTGTGGAGGTGGTCCAGGGAGGCCCTACAAGGCCTACACTGAGTAGAGCTTGGAGTGTTCTGTGTTCTCAGGGAGAGGCAGGGCCCTCAAACCCGGGCCCTGCTCAGCCTTCCAAGGAGAAGCCCTGTGGCTGGGACCCAGTGATCCCAGCTGGGCCGGAGACAGGTGAGGGAGCGAAGGGAGGCAGCCGTCTCCTGGCTCTGCAGGTCTGCCCCTCCTGCCTCCCTTCTGCTCCTTCCCTCACCCCTGTGCTGTGAGCTTCTGTTTCTGACTGACTCATAAAAAACGACCTCTCGTCAGAGGCTGGTGTTGCAAGAGGCCGGGAGGGGCTTCAGGGTGGGGCTGGGGGAACCTGCTGCTCCTTCTGCTGGGGTTCCTCCATGAGCCAGACCAGCCGTGACAGTAGCCAGGCCCAGGGGCCCCTTCCTCCATATTCTAGGACAGGGCCCAGGGGCTGGCTGCACCTCCTCCCAAAGTCCCCCGTCACTGCCCCAGTCCCCTTCCCCACCCCATCCCATCCCACCACCGGAAGGTTCGTGAGCAAATTCCAGTCATGGACAGAGAGGGGTAGGGGCCCTCTGTGACACCCATGTCTCTTCCCTGGGCCTTCTCTGACCCCTCCAGGGCTTTGACCTTGGCAGCCCAGAGGAGGCAAGCTGCCCCAGGTCCAAGCCACATGACCTGACTGCCCTGGCCCAGGCAGGGGCTGATGGCGGAGATGGGCCCAGAGAGAGGAAAGAGGCAGGACGGGGACACACCCCTGAGCACGGGGACCACCTGCATTCCCTTAGAAATGGCCCCCTCGGATGAAGGGGGCGGCGAGTGGGCACCCTTCCAGCAGTGAGCCTGCTGTGTGCATGGAGAGAAGACCCCAGTGCCCCTCTTCTTTCCACCAGGGAGCCTCGTTTTCCGCTCTCCCGCTCCTCCAGCTCCCTTGCATCAGCCCCAGCTCCTCCTCTCCACAGAGCTGCCACGACCAATAGGTGTTCCCGTCTCTCTTGAACCTCCCTAGTTTTGGGAGAGGAAGGCCCTCCCACCCACCCTTCTGCCTTCAGGGCAAACGAGCCCAGCTGAAGGGGCTAAAGGGGACACTGAGAGCCCCAGAGAGCGTCTTAGGGGAAGGAGGACTGTCAAAGATGGACAAAATGACCTCTGCAGCATTTTAACACAATCATAATATAATAATAAAGAAAGAGATATGGCCTCCCATTAGCTTTGGGATAGTGGGCAATCACAGAGGCAGGGGGATGGCTCAGAAGAGCTCCCCCAGAGCCTCCCTGGCTAACATTTGCTGGGATTCTTAGAAAGCACTACACAGACACCGTGGCGGCGGCGGCAGCAGGCCTGGGCAGAAGGGCCCCCCATCTGGAAGCCTTTAAGGTCTCCCTCCTCCTTTTCTCCAAATAGCTTGTTCCCAGAAAACAGGAGGAGAAGTTACCCAACAACAAGCTGGGGCTTCCTGTGGGGTGGGCGCCCCCCTCCCCTGCCTCTGGCACAGCCCAGCAGGCCCGCCAGCTACGTGTTGCAGGCCTGGCTCCCGTTACCTCCTCCGGATCGGGGCTCACAGCTCACCGCCCCCAGGAAGCCTTCCAGAACGGCCTCCCTGCCCTCCATTCACCCTGCTCCGGTGTCTTGTGGGCACACAGCCTGGCCTTTGTGTCTATTCCAGTTCCATTCCACAAGCAGAGCGATGCCGGTTGGTTTGCAATTGTCCTCACTTTCATCCAGTCTGAGCCGGAAGTGTACTTAGGGGTTGGCGAGCTCCCCAACGTAGTTTACAAAATGGAAAATTGAGGCCCAGAGAGGCCAAATGACTTGCCCAAGAGCAAACAGCGAGAAGTACAATCCAGCTTTCTTTCCCGGTCCAGGGCTCTGTTGACCTCATCCCATGTCCATTTGCTTGAGCCTGTCTCCTCTAGCTGACAGCAAAGGCCCCAAGTGAGGGTTTGCTGACCTAGTTTGGGGTGTGGTGTGGCCCAGAATACAGGACGGCCTGGATACAGCAGCTGGTGGAAACCGAGGGACAGTGGTCCCGGGGAAATGACAGGACTGTGCTAGCCAGGGGAGCCTGGTCTTCGGAGGCAGAGTTAGGGCCACTGATGCTGGTCCCTATCCGGGGTCCCCGGTTGCACCCTCACCTTCTGATCCAGCTGCTCACCTGCTTGCTTGGCATCTCAGCGCACCTGCTTTGGGGCAGCTTGGAAACAAAAATCCCCAACAGCACAGGCTGCAACCAAAAGAGGTTTTCCCCTTTTAGATAACCAGAGAATTCAGTTGCAGATGGTACCTTAGTCCCTGCAAGCTCCGACCGTCAGTGCAGTGACTGTGCTGGGTGTCAGCTTCCTCATCTCTAAAATGGGGGTCACAGCACCCAGGTTTCATGGGGAATATGGAAACGGACTTAGAAGGATGAGCAGGAAGAGGCAGAAGCACCTTCTAGAGCAAAGCATGGGCAAGGGCTCAGAGGCGTGGGTGGGCACCACCTGTTTGGGGTACTGAGGAGCCAGCCTGGTTGGAAATCAGGGGGAGTGCAGCTTGGGCTGCGGGCTGAATTTTGGGCAGCCTTTAAGCCAAGGAGAGGGATTTAGATTGGGTTTGGGTGGGCAGGAGGGAGTCACAGGGCTGAGAGCAGTGTTTGGATACATTCCCTCTGGAACCAGACTGCCAGGATTTGAACCTCAGCTCTGTCACCCTGAGTGGCAGTCTCAACTCTGTGTGCCTCAGTTTCCTCATCTGTGTGGTGAGGGTTACAGCAGCACCTACCTCACAGGGTCAAGCGAAGTAATATTTGAAAAATTCTTAGAGCAGTGCTTGACACACAGTACGCAGCATGTGAGAGGCTTATGTATTTATTTCCTTATTTCATAAGATGTCATCTTTGTACTATCCATTTTAATTCCCTTGAACAGCACAAGATGGCGTTTCTTCAAGCTTGTGGCTCCCAGGTGCCTGGCTCCAGGGAGGAACATGGAAACTCAGGCTTCCTCACAAGGTGCTGGAAGGCCTTCCCTGACACCCTGAGCTCTGCCCAGGGCTGTGTGGGCAGTTTTCCATTCTTCTGGGGCAGTGAGGGGCACATGGTGGGATGGGGGCTTGGCTCCCGGGGGAGGGGCTGTGAGTCCCGCCTCAGTCACACCCCCCAGCCCCCTGGGTCCGCTGTGGCAGAGCAGGTCTCTGAGCAGGAGACTGTTCTCTCGACCACCCAAGCCTGACCCAGGGATACAGAAACCCCACAGGTCCCTGCCTCTGGGGGCAGTCTGAGAAGAAAGAGGTAGGGTGGTGGGAAGGGGGCATGTGTGACCAAGGATTGCAGCTCCAAGTGAGAAATAAGCAGGAGCAGATGGAGCCCAGAGCACAAAGTTCCTGTTTTCACGCAAACGTCTGGGACAATAAAAGTCAGGGGGGAAGCCGGATTTGTGTGTGTGTGTTGGGGGTGTGGGGGGGTGGGAATGGAAGGGGAACATGGTCAGAAAGGGGGGGTCGGGTGGGAAAAGGCCATGTCAGCAGAATTAGCTCTTATTAAAATAGTTTCCATCGAATTGCTTGGGGAGGGGTGGACTTTCCAGGCCCCTGCCCAGCGCCCTTGGCCTGCCCGCCTGCTAGGGCCTGGCCTGGCCCGAGGAGGGTGGGGAGGGGTCCCAGCCCAGCCTTGCCTGCTGGGGACATCCAAGCAGCAAGTGCTCCTCAGAGCTGATTGCATTTCCTGGCCTTTGATGCCCTAGATCAAAGCAGGGCCAGGCCTTCCCGGCCTCCCGGGCTCCTGGCAGCTCCTCCCCGCCTTCAGGGCCCGGACTGTGTGGTCTGGGTGGCTGCAGAGGGCAGGGCAGCGTGGCACCCCAGTGAGCCCACAGTGAGCAAGAGGGGTGGGGACGTGGTCCTTTTCCACTCCGGGGCTGCCAGGGGCTGCAGCTGTTGGTCCAGCCCACATCCGCTGGTCATGCGTGCCTGCGTTTGTCATGCTGGCTCTGTGTCCTCAGACTCCCAGGGGTTGGACGTGGAGGTCACTAATACCCAGGCCATGGAGCCAGGGCCCCATGTAGCCCAGATCAACTGCAGGAGCCATGGCTTGGAGCCCAAAGCCTCTCGGAATGGCCGAGGGTCCGTCTTGCCATCTCAGTAAAGAGCTATAACGTTGGCCGTACAACTGACCTTTCCCAGGGCCCATCTGGGAGGGCTTCAGGGCTGGCTTGGGATTGGGTCCCCCTCCGCAGGCCCTCCTCTTCGGACCCCCGAGCAGCCCTCACTGACCATCAGGGCTCCGTCCTGGAGAACCTTCCAGTCCCCTGTGCTTGGGGAATGGACCCCATGGTCATTGGCTGATGAGAGAAGGGCCACTTGGTGTCCTGCTCTGAGCATCCACGATGTGGGTGGGCCCCTTGTGATGCACTACGTGAATTTGTCAGAGTGGGTCCAAATTCTCCCAGGCAGCTTTCCAGGGCATCTTTTCCAGGGACGCCCTTGGGAGGGCTTCAAGTGGCTGCCTCTGCTCAGAGCAAACTACTTCTTACCTGGCTCCTCACTCATGTGTCCCTGACTCAGTTTCCCTTTAGACTGAAGTAGGCAAAGGGGGTACCAGGCAGAAGGCAAGACAGGGGCAGGAGGTGGGCTGTCTGGAGGCAGGAGAGGCAGGGGCTTCAGCAGTCACATACCTGCAGCCCTGGGTGGGGGCGCCGCTGGGCAGGGGGACGTCCATGCTCCTGCTGGTGGGGCCCTGGCCATTCCGTGGTGCCCGCCCATGTGGAGAGGATTAGGGCCCGGAAAGACACGTTTTCCCCCTCTTCCTTCTTGGAAGGAGGATCAAGGGGACCTGGTGACAGCCCGGAGATTCTGGGCGTGTGGACAGGCCGCTTCCCTTCCCGTCCGTTTCCCAGGCAGCCTGGATGCTGCACACCATCTGCTGGCAAGTCCCAGGCCCCGAGCCCCTGGCCTGCCCCTGAAAGGAGAAGCTGGCAGGGCCTGCCTCTCCATTTCTCAAGCCCCTGCCCGAGGAAGGGACTATGGGAAATTGGGCTGAGGGCTTCATGGAAATAAGGCAGCCGGTATTATGAAGAGAAGCGGGGCAGGAGTTGCCAAGATAAATTGTCTTGATCTCCCCGGGGCTCCACGAGACCCAGGAGTCAACAGTGGTTCAGGCGGAAGGATTTAAAGAACCTAATGGCCCCAAGGTGGGGCTGAATGCTCTGCTCTCATCCGTGTGTGTGCCCGGGGAGTGGGGTGGGCTGGGGGCTGGTTTCTACCTCTCTCCTAACCCAGAGCTAAGCAACAAGGTGGAGCCCAGTCCGAGGGTACCAGCTGCCTCACACGCTCTGCCAGGGGGGTAGCTTCAGGGAGGGCAGCTGAGCAGTAGCTCCGGGGCTCCCTGGAGCACACAGCGTGGCTGCGGGGAAGGATGAGTTGCCCCCCTCACAGAGACACTGCCTCCCTCGGCGCCTCTGCACTGCCCAGCTCAGGGGGTAGTGCTCCCCGGCACTCTAGCGAGGACCACCTGACTGGGACCTAGCTACCTCCTCTTAGCTCCTCCCATTGCCTTTTCTTACCCAGCTCCCCTTACCAACCACAGGCTGCTGTTTGAGGGGCAGGGGTGGATGTGGGGAGGGTGCTTGCAGTAGGAAATATGGCAGAGCTCGCCTTGATTTGGGTGCCAGTGATGGGTCCTAAACAGGAAACTCATTTCCTAAACCAATGCTCACACCATGCACATATATGCACACACTTGTATGTAGACAGTGTCTAGCACGGGGCTTGCCTATAGTAGGTACTCAGCAAATACTTGATGAATGAATAGATGAATTAGTCAGTGAACAGCCTCCTTGCTAGTTTTAGCCTCCTGCTCTTCTTCCTGTGTACTCAGAGGCTTATTTTTGGTAGCTCCTTCACTCAATTCATTATTCCCTGCTGGTGGCATGTATTGGGTTATCTGGGATGGTTACTCACTGCGTGCTGGTTGTTCTCCAATTTTTTTTTAGGATGTAAATGTTGCTTTTAATTTACAGTCAACTTTATGGCTCTCTATGATTTTCTAATTCTTATCATGGATTTAAATTGTGGCTTGCTGGCGGCAGAAGCTCTGATCTCACCTCTACAAAGCTCTTCTGTTCCTCAGCCAGTCCCTGCCACTTACTTTTTGGGCCTCACAGAGTCCAGGGCTGGGCACAGTGATGGAAATAACTGCTCCAGTGAGAGCTGTGCCCTTGTGAGCAGGGCCAGCCATGAGAGGGGCAGCTCAGTGAATGGGGATGTGGTGTGGGTTTCTAGGAAAGATCCGGAACTCAGGGGCCAAGCAGAATTAGGAAGGGGGTATGTGGGAGGCCAGGCTGCCCCCCCACCTCTGGACCTCTCTCCCTCAAGCTCTGGGTGTTGGGTGCGGGTGTGTGGTTGACTTTGCTCGTGAGCACATGCATAAATGAAATTAAAACTATTTACCACTGGCCCAGCACGGGAATGGAGCAATCTGAATGGTCACCAGCATGGGCAGCTACAGGTTGGCCCTGCAGTCTCTGTTCTGGTTCTATATCTATCTATCTACCATCTATCTATCTATCTATCTATCTATCTATCTATCTATCTATCTATCTATCTATCTTCTATCCATCTATCCATCTATCTACCTATCATCTATCTCTCGCTCTACCCCGACTGCCTTCCTTCTCTCTCTTCTTTCCTTTCCCTCTTGAATGCCTCAGATGTGGTAGCGTCAGTGCTATATTTGCCATTGCTCTTCTGCTGCCAAGCCTATGAATAAGGGCCTAGAAACTGCCCTGCTGGGCCAGGTCCCCCACCTTGCGTGAAGGTTCTATCTCCTTTGGCTCCAGTGATTCTTCAGCATAGCTGGACATGGGGGTCTGGACACCCATAGGAGGAGGGGATGGAGACCAATGGAGACCATTGATCATTGGCCAAAGTGGGGTTTGGAGAAAGGCACCCATGGGAGGAGGGGATGGAAATCAATGGAGGCCATTGATCATCGGCCAACAGTGGGGTTTGGAGAAAGGCACCCATGGGAGGAGGGGATGGAAACCAATGGAAACCATTGATCATCAGCCAACATTGGGGTTTGGAGAAGGGCACCCATGGGAGGAGGGGATGGAAACCAATGGAGACCATTGATCACTAGCCAACAGTGGGGTTTGGAGAAGGGCTCTGAACTTGCTTTTCACGTCATTTCTCCTATTTGGAAGTGACCCAAACCACTCTGCCACCCTCCCTACAGGGTTCTAAAGGATCCTTGGTCCTGAGCCAGGAATCCCAGAGGTCTGCCCACAGGGTCATTCAGTAGCAGCATGGGGTGAGGAAGTGGTTGAGACCTGACCTATGACAGGATCTTGTGGTCAGCACCTTCAACAGAGTCTTGCTGGGATTCTGGGTGCCTGGGTATGTACACACATGCATGCTTTCATGGATGCAACCGAGTCAGCCTATGTGGGTGAGCGTGCGAGAGTATACACATGTGCAATGAGACAATGTGAGGATAATGTGCTCGTGAGAACACACGTGCCTACATACCCACGTGTGCATTTACACGTATGCATGTGAGGATTAGGTGCCTGTGTGTGTGTCCTCACCACCAGAAGGCTTGGCTGGGAAACCCAACTCTCCCCCTCCCAGGCCTCAGCCCCTGCTCCCCTGGGGCCCTGATGGAGAAGAACAGAGAGTCCCCAAATCCTTGATTTGGGATGGTGGCTTCTGTTGGATTTCCTCCCCCCTTTCTTTCTTGACACAAATAGCCTGTGGAACAAAGGGAGCTGGGGATTTGGATTATTTATACAGTCAACATTAAGCAACTTGTGGTCTATTTAAATTCTTCTTTATTAGGCTGGGAAATTCCATGGCACACACTCAGGCAGAAAGGAAACCTCCAACATGGCAGCTCCTAGCTCCCGCCATCTCCTCTCCATTCCCCTGTGCTCAGACCTCAGACCCCAGCTTCTCCCATCTGTCCTCCCTGATGTCCTGCCCAGTCCCCTCTTTTCCCACTGCCTGCCCCCAGATTCCCTTGCATCCCCTCCATCCAATGGCTCCATTTCCTCTACCTCTGTTCTCAAACCTCCACCCCAGACACACTGCCTTACACCGCTTGCTGCCTTTTTTGGCTTGGAAAAGTCAGCTAAACACAAGTCTTACGTCCCAGAGCCAATTCTGCAGGCAAAGCAGGGGGATATGGGGAAGGGAAGTGGTGCTTGGGAGAAGACTGGGGAGGGGGCAGGTTGTGCCATCCCAGTGCCTTTAAATAATGTACCTGGGAAGCTCAGAGGATTGTGGGTGTCTGGGGGTGGCTCTGTTAGACAGTCTGATGGAAAAAGAAAGGGTCCTATAGGCAGGAAGAGCTGCCTGGCTGCTCCAAGGCCCTAGCTAATTCCAGTGAGACAACCTGAGACAAGTTGAAGGACCTGAGACTTCTCTGGAAGATGGGGGGACTCAGCTCTCACGTGGGCTGTCACTTGAGGCCCCATGATTTGGGCCTGCAGCAGAGGATTTGTCTGGGCCAGAGTGAAGGAGTCATTAGGTGTGGGATCCCGGGGAATTAAGAGTGGGGATAGGGGGCAGGTAGGGCATGGTGAGTGGGAGATCCTGGAGGCAGCAGAGCTGCTGGGAAGGGGTCTGCAGGGCAGCCTGGTCCCAAGGCAGCTGGAGCCACGTTAGCTGTGCTCTTCAAATTTTTTCTCTGTGAGCCCCCAGAGCCTAGAACTGGAACCCAAGGCTGGATGATTCTGTCCCACACGGGGCAGGAAAGCTCTTTCACTCCTTCAGAGCTATTCAAAAGTGGCTTTGGATGCCTTCAGAGGTGGGTGTTTTGTGCCCCTGGAAGGACTCCAGCTGCAGCAGGATGTCTCCTGGTGGGAATGCCCAGAGGGGCCACTGGCGTGGGTACTACTGGGCCAGATGGCCTTTCAAGTCCCTCCCAGCTGCTGGTTTCTGTGGTTCCACCTCAGACCGGAAAGGGCCTGGGGCAGAGAAGGAGCTGAGGGCAGGGGAGCCCAGGCAGCTGCAAGACCCCTTCAGAGGGCAGAGTCTCTGGCCTGGCTCTCCAGCCTCTGGCCTGGGATGGGCCACACTAGCTCCTCAGCCCTGAGGGCTCACCCAGGGAAGGCATGGCAGAGGGTGGAAGGAAAGCTTGGAAGATGCGGAGGTGGAGAGTGGAGCGAGAACCCCCTGGAGCTCCCTGGGATCCTGGAGGAGCAGAGGGGACAGCCCCTGTCTGCTGTCCCTGAGCAGGGTGCCCCTCTCCCCTAGCCCTCAGCCTTGGGAAGTTTCTGGGGGGCTCTCCCATCACTGCACCTATCGCAACTGAAATGGCCTGTTTTCATCATTCTCTCTCCAATGAGACTGTGAGCTTCCTGAGGCTGGAGAATACAAACAATTCACCTGGTGAGCCAGGCCTGGCATGCCGGGAAGAGCAGAAACTTAACAAAGGCTGAGGAGCTCAGGGGGGCTGCAAGAGCATCGGCCCAGCCCCCACCTTCACCTTCCTCTCCATAACCTCAGTCGCAGGACCCCTTCCCTTTTCTCCCCTCCTCACAGAGTGGAGCGTGTGCCCAGATGCCCCCTGGGAGAGGGAGGGAGCCCCAGGGTTTCTTTTTCATTGAGGGCTCCAAGGCTGACCTCATGTGGCAGGCCATGCTGGGGGAAGGGAGAGGGGCCCCAAGAAGCCCCCTGAGAGAGAGACTCCAGACCACCCCCAGCACCAGCCTCTGGGGAGGGCGCCAAGGCCTTGTTGAAGTGGCTGCTAGTGTTGCCCATAGACAGTACACCCCCTCCAGGAAGCCAGGGCAGGGGGAGCTCCACCGGCCCCTTGCAGACTGCAGTGTACAACCCCTGTCTCCAAACAGCAGCCAGACGGAGGGTGGGGTGAGGAACCGAGAGCTCGCTGCCAATTATCACCTCGCTGTGGGCCTTGCCCTCGGGGCCTGTCCCTGCTGCCACCTCTGGGCCTGTGTTTCTGATTAGCCGGGCCCCAGCTGTGCAGCATTAGTTGCATTTTTCCAGGATGAATCTTGGTTGTGACTTCCTGCCACGGGTCTGAACCAGTGCCTGCCTTTGCCGGCTGCTTCTCATCCTGGTCCCCTGGGTTGCCCCAAATGCCCTTGCTCACAGGGGTCTCCTCCAGGGGCCAGGGAGGCCGCTTCAGTCTCATGGGCTGGGTCTCCTGGAGTGGGAAAGATGCCCTCGGCCTGCCTGGAGTCAGCTCAGGGCAGAATCTGTCCAGCATCTCAGACGCAAACCTTTCAGAGAGGGTGACATGGACCCTGATCTGGGCATGGGTGCCAATGGCCACTGGACAAGGGCAGAGCAGGTCAGGGGTAGAGGTCCTTGGGTAGAAGACGTTGCTCAGGGAAGGCTCCAAAGGTGGAGACCATCACCTTTTGGCTTCCCAGGGTCCCTCCTCTGCCCAGTCATGGTCTTGGTTTTGATGGAGCCATGGTCTCCAACTGTAGCCTTGAGCTGACTCAGCCCCCCCTTCTTTCTCTGTGTTTCCAGTGGGCTTCTGGTGAGCTACTCAGTGAAAACACCAACTCAGTCAACTCAGTAGCAGTCATCTGAGAGGTAGTGAGCTCCCTGCCTGCTGGTATGCAAGCGAGAGCTTGAGAGTAAGAGTGCCTACCTTCACAGCAGATGTTAAAAGCTATGAGATTCTTACCTCATCCCTGTTAGGTGGCTGAGCAGGGATGAGTATCCTTACAATTTTCAGAGGAGGAAACTGAGACTGAGAGAGAGAGCAAGGGAGCAAGGGCTGGAGTCTGGGCTGGAACGTGGCTGTGAGCGTGGGGTTGCTGCATTCTACCCCCTCTCTGAACTCACCAGGCCTCAGAGAGAACAGCTGATCCCAGAGCCCAGACTGGTAGATGCCCCCTAGGAGATGCCCTCTCTCCCTGCCTCCCAGCTTCCTGGCCAGTGCCCCCAAACAACCTGACAATCAGACAGGCCCAAATCCAACTGCCCCTTCACCCAGCCCTCAGCCGGGTCTCTGCCAGGGTCTGTGACTGGGACACGTCTCCAAGAAGCAAAGCCTTGAGAGGAAGCCCAAGGCTGCCAGGGGCCTGAGTATGAGGTCCACGTCATCTCTGCGTGCAGAGCCCAGGGCAGGCCTGGCACATGGTAGAGCTCAGGCTGGTGAGCAGGAAGAGCTGCTGGAAGAAACCAAGCAGAAGGTGGGCAAGTGGCTGCAGTTGCTTTGGGGATCCCAGGTGTTCAGGGAGCACTCCTTTGCTCTGGGAAGGAGGTAGAGGCTGGTGGCGGGTGGCACGAGCTCTCCCCAGGGAGAGAAGCCTGTGTCCCTGGAGCATCCGGCCCTCGAAAATGCTAAGCAGAAAGGTGCTGGCAGCAGCGCGGGGTGCCAGACGCCCAGGATGGGATAACGGCTGTTGGCAGCTGTCGTGTCCTGCCGCGGGTCATGGCTGCCGAGAGGGACCAGACGCTGCTGCGAGCCTGGGCCTGCCTTGGGCTGCCTGTCACCTGGGCCACTGTTGTGGCACAGTGTTCCCAGCTCATAATCCCTCCAGGAAGCCCCAGCCAACAGCTGGGCCCCAGAGGTAGGCGCGTCAGCTGTCCCCAGTGCCCTCTGAGAATTTCCTGGCTCAGTTTAGTGGGTGGGGTGAGGCAGGGGATAGAAACCCTTCACTGGGGGTGCCTCTCTGCCAATGGGGGGAGATGATGCCTGGGTCCTCAGGGAGGTCCCTCTTTGGCTTATGGCCTGTGGACCTCCAGGACTCCTTTGTCCTGGAACTGATGGCTTTATTCCTTCAATTCTTTAGTTATTTTAGGCAAATTGTCTTTAATTATATGCACAGAACTAACAGGTTGGCTAAATTGAGACTATGAAAAGACTTGTGTTGTCTCTGATGCTTTCCCTTGGTTGTCGCTACCTCTGTCCCCAGGGCTGGTTGCTGAGTGCTGTGCTTGCCAGGTCAGCTAATGGGACAAAGCAGCAGTTTGCCTGGGCCACGTCACAGGTTCTTGGGGACCCATGGGACCATGTTCACCTTCTCTGCATTGCAAAGAAACCCCCTTGTTGGAAGACAGCACCACCAGGCTCCATCACATACCTGCTGTGACAGGGAGCTCAGTACCTGCCAGTGGATGGTAGATTCTCTCTTGTGTTATAGGTCCCCAGGCCAGGCAGGGGCCCTGAAGGCTCTCCTCCAGAAGCAGCAATCCAGGGTCCACCTGAGCCCCCTGCTGGTCACAATGAAGCTGCGCAGCTTCTCCCAGGGGCTCTTTCCCAGTCCTCAAGTGGACCAAGGGAGCTTCGTACCTTGGCAGAGGCTCACCTGTGCCTGGCCCTGAGGCTGGCAAAGGCTCCTGAGATAGAGTTTCTTTGTGGTCCCCATCGGGTATAAAGTCAAGGGTCTCGGTCAAGGCCTACCACCCTGTGACCCACTCTGGGTCTCCACCCCACCCTGCCAACATGCCAAGCTGATCTGCACAGAGCTCAGAGTGTTCCTGTGCTGAAAGGCTCCCCCTTACCCCTTACTGAGGCCCAGCCTTCACTGCAGGGAAGGGGGAGGGACCCAGGCCTGGGGGAAGCAAAAGATGTCGTCCTCCCCCGGCATCAGGCTGGGGCCTTCCCACAGTCATCCAGATGGCCCGGCTATGAGCAAAGCCCCTGGGCACTGTCAGTCCAAAGGAATGGAGGTCTTTATCATACCTGAGAAGCCAGGGGAGGGAGCGCCACTCCCCTCCATGTCGAGGCTTTGAGCATAGCTGCCTACCTGCAGACCCTCCATCCTTCCCATCACCTGCCACTCTACCATGGCCACCCAACCTCCTTTCCAAGAGAAGCCTTTCAAAGCCATGTCTTGGTAGGAAGAGCAGGAGGGACTCCACCATACAGCAAAGTCTAGACTGTGACTTGAATCACTGAACATTTGGGGATAATGGAATGGAAGTGAGGGGACAATGGGGTCTCAGGGCAGCTCTTGGGCCAATTCCATGAGCCAAAGACACTTTACCTGAGCTTCTGGTGCCATCTCAGCATTCTTAAGCCTGGGAGCACGGGAGTGGCCCCAAGACCCTATGGCTGTCCCCCCACAGACACCTGGCAGTGTAGATCTGTCTCATGGTCCTCACATGCAATAATTCTATGTCAATTCAATTTGGGCTTTGCATCCTTAAATAGTACCCCTGTAGGAAGCCTGTGGTCCTGTCCAGTTACTTTTCTCAGCTTTCTCCTGCCTGAGCTGAGACCCAGGCCTGCTAATCTTTCCTGCAGTTTCCTTTTCAGTTCTCCAGCAAACAACTATTCCAACAAAAACCTCCACTGCTTTCCAAGGGCTTGCTGTCATTCATAGGCATCACACAGCCCAAATCCATGCAGAAGAAAGGAACATTCCTCCTTGTGAAGCCATGAGCGAGGGAGAGAAAGAGAGAGAAATTCTGCTAAAAGGTACAGCCAGTTAGTAAACAGGACACAAAGGAGAGCAACTAGTTTTATTTGCCCAAATGGTGGTGTTCCCAGACCAAAGGGACACTTTTTCCCCCAAAGGTAAATTCAATCCACTTCCTTTACAGAAGCCCAGGAAGGTTTGCAACTTTTAGATGAGTTTTTCCAGTATTGACACCCATTACACAATTTAACTTTTACAACGAACTGGGAAGATCAGTTATTATCATCATTCTCATTTTACGAATGAAGAAACTGAGGCTCAGGGAGGTCAAGTCACTTCTACTCTGATGAGGTTATGAGAGAAGCCAGGATGTAGAGCCAGGTCTCCTGCCTCCAGAGCTCAGGGTTGGGGGACCCTGGAATTTAGAGGACATTCCGTCCAGAGAACACCCAGCACCGGAATGGGAGGGGTTAAGTTCCAGAGTGTGGAGGCAAAGTTATTTCAACACCGCCCCCTCCCCTTTTTTCTTTTCCTCTTCCACTGCGTTGACCTTTAAATTATGGCATCAGCTGCCGGTGCCAGACACGCTGCGATTTCCCCTCACTCCATCTGCCCAGTCTTCCTCCTGGCGCAGGTTCACGTCTCGCTGCGTTTCTCTTCTCTCTCTCTCTCTCTCTCTCTTTCTCTCTCTCTCTCTCTTTCTCTCTCTCTCTCTCTCTCTCTCTCTCGCCTCTGCCCGTGGCAGCTGCCTCCCTCAGTGTCCCATTCACAAAATCCCGCTGCCGGTGGCACGCAGTATCCCCAGCGGCATGCGTCTCCCCGCCGGCTACAGGGCCACTGCGTCCGGGAAAGCCACCTCTGCCTACCCCTGCTCCGGTCCCACCTCCCACTGCCCGCGAACCTTCCCGCGAAGCCCGCCTCTCTGCTGCCCCATCTGCCTCCAACCTCAGCCCTCCCAAAAGCCTTGGAGCGATGCACCCTCTGCTTAATGTTCATTTGCATTTGGCCCAAGGCCTAAACTATATATTTTTTTGCCACGACTGTAGAATATAGCAGACATTAAATCTTATCGGTTTAATTTTCTTCCAGATAATAGTACAGCCTTTGATTTTTTTTTTTTTAAACTATGGAAAAAGTGTCAAAGAAAAGTGGAACATTAATCAAGGGACTTTGATGAAAGGAATGAAAGTGTTTTCCTAAGAGCCCAACATGTGGTGCAGCTGCTGGTGGATATTTAAATGACATTTTTCATATGTTGCTGTTAAAAAAAAAAAATCTCTTTGAGTCAATTCTGGAAATATATTCCAATTTGCTACAATGCCAGTGGTTTTAAAATTATTTAGAAATAAAACGTGTTTATGATTTCTGCTCGACTTTGTATATTTGTCTGCTTCAGGCCTCTTTCCTCTGAGAAGCTGAGGGGCTCTTAGGAACCAACAGACTGGAATGATGTTTTCTTCTTCTGTGACCTTTGGGCCCCAGACATAATTCTGTCCCCAGAGGTTTAAACTGTAGCAAGAGGGATTTAGGTGAGGAAGAAAGAGAAGGTGATGCGGAACGTCGTCATGCATTAGGAAGGTCTGGGGAAAACTTTTTAGAAAGTGTGATTTCTCCTGAAAATGAGAAAGGAATGAATTCAGTCAACTCTGAGGGCCTCTTACAAGCCTGAATGTCTGAGCGATGGAATCCAGAGGCCGGAAAACCCTGGCTTCCAGCCCCTCAAGGGTGACGCTCCCACGGGAGTGAAGGGAGCCACAACCCCATTTGGCTTGGGGGAAACCCGAGTTTCAGCCTCATTTTTGGAGGCTGGGAAATCCTTGGGACTGTGCTCCCTTCCCACCCAACTTGGTCCCTTCCTCCAAAGACCATTTGGCGCCTCCCCAGCTCCCGCCCTCTGAAGGCCCAACATCTCCCTCCTCAGCCCTGCTGACCTTAACGTCAGGGAAATAAGGGAGACTTCCCAGAGGCCCCCTGTTGACTCTGCGGGCTCCCCGAGCTCAGGGGCAAGGCCTGAGCAGCAGCAGGCCACGTTCCAGAGCCGGAGAGGTTCACAGACCCTCCCCAGGGCCAGCAAGGCAGCATCCGGGGGCTGGCTGCCCCCTGGGAGGCTGGGCTGCCCCTGGGGGGAGCTGAACTGCAGCCTGGCCCTGGGCCCAGGGCCCTCCCTTGGCAGCGGGTCCTGTCCCTGCTGGCCAGTGGGGGTCACACTCTCCCCAGTTTTCCTGTCTCTACTGTGGTTGTCCCTTGGGTCTGGAGGAATGTGCAGGGGTGCTGGTGCCTCCTCCCCTGCCCGGGGCTTCCTGGGGAGGCAGGGGCCAGGTGGGGCCCTGTTCCTTCACAGTCTGTCCAGGGCCAGCCCCAGACTGGCAGCTGTGCCTTTACGGGGTCATAGGCAGAGAAGGACTTTTAGGGGGAGTATGAGGTTGGGGGGAGGGAAGACATGCTCCGCAGACACAGGGTTGAGGTGAGCGCTGTGGATTTCTTTGACTATGAGCTCAAGCCCAAGCTTGAACCTTCTCTTTTTCAGATCTGCTTCTACCTTCCCTGCTAATCTCTTCTCCCCTCTTCCCCCACCCCACAGCCTCAGGGTCATTGCTGCAGGGATTTGCTCCACCCGCTGAAATGCCCTTTTCTAGCCCAGCTGAAGTCCCACCTTCTCCCTAGGACCTTCCCTGTCCAACTCCAGAGAACTTAGTGGCTGAAGCTTGGAAAGGAGCAAACCAGGTGTTTTGCCCAGTGGGTTACCCATCCGTGTCGCTTTGGTCTTCTGTTCTTGTTGGACTGTGAGCCCCTGAGGCAGGATGGTGGGAGTCTTGTTTTCCTGTGAAACTACTTGGGGGGTGGACGTAGGGTGGGAGTTCTGGGGACAAGGTGGGGGTTGTGGGGGAGAGGGTGGGGGTGTGGGGCACAGAGGAGATGTCCCTGGAAGGACACGGAGCAGCCTCTTAGAGGAAGCCTACAGTGCTCATGGAACCAGACTCTGGACCAATGGGTCTAACTATACTGATCACGTCCATCCCTTCCTCTCATCATTTAATCTGGCTGGAGATGGGGTGGCATGTTCTTTATGGCTAAGAGCAGCATTCCCTGCACAGTGAGGGCTGGAGTGGCACCAGGGGAAGCCCCTACTGCTGTGTTGAACTGGGGCTGCCTGATACCAGAGACCTTCCTCTCCCTCCCTTCCTCCTCCTTTCCAGAAGGAAGAAAGAGGTCTGAGATTTGTCTGAGACCAAATGGGCATCACCAGGCCTGCCTCATTGGGCCATTTTGGGCACTCACTCATTCTAAGGTGCTTTCCCTTCCCTTCCCCCTGCTGTTTTGTTTGCAAAGACAGAGTCTCTGTATGTCTTCTTTGTTGCACACAAAAGGAAGACATTTGGTCTGGAAAATAGAATGGAGGATGAGAGGAAAGGAATCCTCGTCTCTCTCAAAGCAATCAGATCCTAGAGACTTTCAGCAGAGCCTCAATGGCTCCCGTGTACTGTATTTTATGACTTCATATCATTGTGAGATGGACAGCATCTCCAAACATGAGGGTCACCTCTTCCAGAGGGGCTGCATGACCTTAGGCAGGGGCCCTGTGATCCCGTGCCACGATCCCTGGAGTCACCCTCGAGAACACTGGCAACCGAGGGCCTGGCCGGGCGTGGTGAGAGCTCTCCAAGCACAGCCACTTGCAGGCCCAGCCTCGCCTGTCCCAGGGCTCTTGGACTTTAGTACCTTAAGGAGAACTCAGAGTTAACCAGAGCTGCAAGGGGTGGGCCGAACCCTGTGGCCTGGTGCTGTGGTACGGCTGTGCCTTGCAGTGCAGAGCAAGTACAACACAGCAAGGCAGCAGGGCTCCGATTTCCATGGCAGACTGGCAGGGAGAGACATTGGCTTGAACTACACACAGCCAGAAGGGTTTGGTTGAGCTGCAAGGAGACTCCTGAGAAGGTGGCTGGGCCGCTGCTCCAAATGGGCAACGAGTAATATTTTCTGGCTTTCTGTTTCAGACCGAGGGGTCTTCAATGGCAAGGGAGCTGCTGCGGAGGCAGCTGAGTGACCTCCTGCCCCTCTCCAGGCCTGGAGAGGGACGCGTGGACTCGGCTGTCCTGAAACGTGTGGACTAAAGTGTTGTATGAGCCGGGCTGGGTTTGCTGGGAATTTCAGGGAGCCCAGTGCAAAGTGATTGGGGTAGGGGTGAGGCCTTCAATTTCTCCAATTGAAAATATTGTCCCACTATATAAATTCCTTTGTGGGGACACTTGCTAGCACATCTCCACCTCCTAACCATGTGGAAAATTCATTCAGTTTCATGAACACACACAGAAGGACAAAAGGGGCTCCAGTTCTATGAGTGTGACCTATCGCCAGCAGGGGTGCTGAGGGGAGGACAGTAAGCTCTTTGATGAGAGCTGGGCCCCGGGGAAGCCGGCAGTGAGGAAAGGGGAGGCTGGGGCGCAGCTTGGGGGGATATTCTCATGGAAGTGGGGACTGAGGATGTATCCAGAAATGAGAGTGGAACAAAGTGTCCACCACAGCCCCGTGGCCAAAGCTGTGTTCTCATAACCCACCTGAGTTATCCTGGGCTGGATTTTCAAGGACAGCACATTTATTTACTGCCCTTGGGAACCCCAACCTGATGAGGGAGTCAAAATCCCCATTGCCAGGGACACGCCAGTGTGATGGGCAGGCAGTTGTCTGCTTGGAAAGTTCCATGTCCATTGGCTCAGATATAAGGCAGAGATTCACGTGTAAGAGGGTAGTTCTGATGCTTGACACAACCAAGGATCTCTGGGCCTGGGTTGAAGCCCTTGTGGCGAGGCAACGGAAATAAGTGAGCTGTAACAACAGGGACTTGCGCTCCTGGACCCTCAGCCCCAAGCCCTGGCCTCCTAGAAATGGGCTACTGGCTTTTTGATGGGGAGGGGATGTCCCACCACCCCTACTCCCATTAACACCACACACACACAAATCTCTGTCAATTCTAGAGCCTTCTTTTGCTAAAAGGCATAGTCACTCGGTCCCCTGATATCCTTGGCTTCCTCTTAAGACAACCCTGGCTGTGAACTCAGATGATGTCTTAGTGTGGGTTCCCTAGAAAGCAGAGCCTGAGGCTTTATCTGGGAAATGCAAGCCCAAGGCAGCAAGGGTGAGGCAAAATGAAAGTGAGACAGTGAAAGAGAGGAAACGATACAAGATGACATGTTACTGCGCTGGCCGCTGCTTCCTGACAGGTTGCAATCAGAAGCAGCTGATGAGTGTGTAGGTGCATCCACTCAGCCAGACAGAACATGTCTGGGCAGGCGGTATGGAAAAATTGTGCCTTAGAAGAGCCTATTAGAACAGGAAAGGAGAGCATTTTATCTAAAGATCCCTCCCATCTTCTCTCTTCCAAAATTCTTCTCATAGAGAGCTAACTAGAACCTCCTGATTGCATCAGTTGGCCCCTTCAGCAGCTGCTTAGCATTATCAGGAGGCAGCAACTATTTCCCACCTCTTGAATCTTTGTTGACCAAGTGACTTAGTAAGACATTGGGACATTAGCAAACACGATGCAAGTAGAGGTTTGAAAAGCACCCAACCCTGTGATCGCCGTGTGAGTGTGCCCGAGCTAGCCTGCTGGAGCTGGAGAGGCCCCCCGAAGGAGACTCACTGTGCCGCACCACACATGAGGGAGGCCCTCCTACTTCACCTAGTTGCTGGCTGAGCATTCAGCTGACCTCAGACGTGAGAAAGCCCGACGTAGAGCAGCTGAACCAGCCCTGATCAGAAGAACTGTCCAGCTGACTCAAGAATCATGAGCTAAATAAAGCAGCTGCTGCTTTAAGCCACTAGGTTCTGGGGTTGTTTGTTATGCATCAGAAGCTAACTAATTCAACCTGAATAACCCATTGTGGGCTGAATGCATGGATAACCCACATTTTCTGGAAAGAGCTGAATTTCATAGAATCTACAACAGAGAAAAACAACTGAATGAAGAGGGTGAATGAGAGTGGGAATGGTGACGATGGGTGTGGTGATGGGTGCTGATACTGTGATGGTATTGGTGGCTATGGGATTGCTGGTAAAAGTAGTGGTGATGCTGGTGATGTAATGATTGTGGCATTGATGATAAGGCTAGCAGTGAGGGATGACAGAAGTTGACCATGGCAAGGATTGTGGTGGAGACGTCAATAACAGCAGTAATGACAATAGGGGATGATTGTGGTGGTGGTAGTAGCTGTCAGTGACAGTGACAATGATCTTAGTGGAGGCAATGGAGATGATGAAGATGGAGGTGAGGGTGAAAGTGCTGATGTTTATTAGATGGTGGCAATGGTTGTGATAACCATAGTGATGGTGGCCATAATCATGGCAATGGAAATGATGGTTTGGGTGGCAATAAGTCGATGTTGCTGGCTACAGACATGCTCAGTTCTTTATGGAAAACCTGCTTCTTGGCCTGGATTTCTTCTTCCCCTTATAAGCCAACCCAAGGGAAGAGAGACTTTCTGAGTAAATTTTTATATGAGCTAGGATGACTCGAACTCTTGGCTCCAATTCCATATTTTTTTTTTTACAAGAGCAAATGAACTGGAGCCAGGATAGAAGTAGAAGAAGAATGAGGGGCCTGTGCCATCAGCTCTAGCTGCCTCTTTAAAGGCAGAAGGAAAGACAAGGCATGCAGGCACTCACAGAAAGACCAGTCAGCTGGTGGAGGGAGGAGAGGGCAAAGCTCACACCACCCCAAGCCAGAGGCCACAGCTCTGGGATTCCAGGAATGCCAGGAGCTTGCTCCCTCTTCCCTGGAGAGATTCTAGCAGATAGAGAGCCACCGTGAGGATGTCCACAAGCCTCATGGGGCCAGACTAGGTGCATATGTGCGGGAAGGCCTCAAAGAGCCAAAGGCTTAGCCTGTAGGGACTTGGAATGCCTGTCACCTGCCACCCGAGGTGGGGAGAGATCTGCGTGGCTTTGCTTTCCCCAGCCACACTTGGATTGTGAGCTCTGGAGCATCCTGTGAGCTGGAGGATGGGGAGAGAGTGAAAGGAGAGGCTGATGACAGGCCGCTGGCGTGGGGGACAGTGTGATCCGTGGGGGCATGTGGAGGTCAGACACGGGGGTGGGGGACAGGGAAGGCCAGAGCTGTCCCAGCTGCAGAGCAGCTGTTCACTGACCGGTCATCCAGACCTTGCTGAGAACTGGGAAAGCTGCAGTGGTTTTATCACCCAGTGCAGGCCCTCAAGCTGGCCAGCTGGGTGCACAATTGGCTTCTCGGCTCGTCCCCAGGACCCTCTCTGGGAGCGCACACCCAGGTTTCCCCCTGGCCAAATGGGACACCCCTTCTCCCTCCAGCATCACTAAATTAATCCAGAGCTGTGGCCAGGAGCCCAGTGGAGTACGCAAGGCTGGGGATGCCTTGTCCACAGGGCAGACGCCCCCTCCTCAAACATGACTCTGAGCAAGACCCATGCCAGGTGGCAGCAGAAGTGAGGGGAGAATAGAAGAGGGCGAGTCATCGATAATTTGGAAAGATCTAAGGAAGGGGCACGTAGCCAGAGCTTGTAGGAGGCCCTGAGACGTCTGCAGAACCAGACAATAGGAAACAAATCACTGAGAGAGGTCCCAAAGGCCCTGTGGGGAAACGGGGAGTGCAACTGCTTGAGCCCTGACTTGGTGTTGAGAAAGCGGCAGTTTCAGGTCATGGGTCAGTGTCTTTAGCTGGCTTGGAAATTAGCTCATTTCTGTACCTGACTCTTAATCTGCACAAATCCTGCAAAAAGGTGCTTGCCCATGGGGTGAGTCGAGCTGAAATGTAGCCAGGGCTGCACCCACGCAGAAGAGGGGGCATCTTTTCCTAATCCCACAAAGGCACCGTCGAGAGCCCTGGTCTACATGCACTTGGGGTGTTGTCGCTGACCCAGTTCGGTGCCATCCCTGCGGCTCCAATCCTGTACACAGGCTCCAGCCAGTTAGCTAGAAGGGGAAGGGGACAGAGCTCCTCCCCACTCCCCTCCTGGAGTTGAGTCAGTCCAATATCTGCAGCCAGCACAGACCAGGGTCCCTGTCCTCGAGGAACTCACTGTGGTCAAGGGAAGGAGACCATGATCACATACATAATTATTTAAATATCATGATGCTAAAGGCAAGGATGAGAGCATATACCAGGGCACTGACTTTGCCTGAAGGTCAGGTAGGACATCTTTTCATGAAGAAGTGACACTTCCACTGAAATATGAACGATGTGTAGGATTGGCAAGAAGGGGAGTGGGGATGGGGAAAGCATTGTAGGACGGGGGAATAGCAAGTGTGAGGTCACCAGGGAGGAAGGAATTTGGCCCCTGAATGGTCCGGAAAAGAACCAGTGTGGCTGTAGCAAGAGAGAGAATGTGAGGCTCGAGAGGAGACAGGAGGGCAGGCAGGGGCCAGATGGGCAGAGATTTGGGTATCGTGAAGAATGCTGACCTTTACCCTAAGAGCCTTGAAATGCCTTTGACGGATTCTAAGCAGCAACCTGACCAGATTTGTGCTCTGAAAACCCTCCATGGCTGCTGAGTGGAAATGGACTGGGGGCAGGGAGGGGAGCCCGGTTGACGGTGGCTGAATGAGAAAAGCCACGGCCAGGGAGCAAGAGGGTAGTGCTTCATTGTCCAAACCAAAGAGGGCTCTGGGAATTTAATCTCCACGCTGTGCACCAAATTCCATGCCCCACCCAAATCCAGACTGGACCAGTTTTATCCTTAGTCAGACTTCATCTTGGACTGGCGTCCGTCACTGGATCTTATAATCATTTTTGTAAAAAAATGGAGAAAGAAGAAAGAAGATAAATAGAGCTCAGCACTTTGTACATTGTTGGGTCTCAACCAACATTTGGCAAACGAAGGGACAGTAGGAGGAACAGAAGATAGAGCTGGTGAAAAACAGCAGTAGAGATGCTCCATCACTCTGCAGTTTAATAAAGGTCTGAAAGGTCAGGGGGTAGTGAGCTAAAGCCAATATAGAGAAGGGGAAGAAGGAAGAGGAGGCAAAAGGAGAAAAAGGAGAAGGGAAACCTCAACAGGGAAGTGGCCCTAGGCCATTGAGGGCACCTGCCTCACTTCCCTTTCTGCCTCCTTCTCAAGCCAGCCCAGGGGCCCACCGCCATCCCAGCCCCACTTCATGCTCCCACAGGTCCACTGCCCCTCCTCTTCCCCTCATCCCTCCCACTTCTCAGCCAAGAGTGAAGTAACTCCAGGGCATGCTTGAGAGGGAGGCCTTGTCTTTGTAGAAGTGCATCCACTTTTTTTTAAAAAGTAAAATGAATATTATTCAAACAAATCCATTATAGGCACATTTTTAGGCAGTTGAGGGAAGGGAAGGGAAAGAGTTAAAGGGCAGGAAGGTAGATGTTTGGGACCCTGACCACCTATGGGATCATCTTCCCTAGTACCGCTGGCCACAGGAACCTCAGGTCCCCCCTGACCCCTGCCCCAGTGCCCTCCCCACCTCCCGATGAGCAGTGGGGCTTCCTCTCCAGAGTCCACAGTCATGCTGGGGAAGGGAGAGCAGGGTGGGTGAGAGTAGAGGGCACTCAGTGTTGTCTTGGCAATTCTGGAGTCAACATCACCCTCTTGAGGCCCCTCTTTGGACTCATCCCACTAGTACCAAATGCATTCAGACAGACAAGGCCATCATTTAGCACCCGGGGTTTCAGAAGCCCACATGATCTCTAAGGTCAAGATGAGTATGAAAGAGGGCACTGTCACATTTCAGAGAGACTCAGAGTGCTGGTGGGGATACAGGATACCTCAGGAGAGCTAGCAGTAGCAAAGTCCTGAGAGTGGCCTAAGAGAGGACTCTAGCTGCAGCTCCCTAGAAGAGATGGCATTTGGGTAGAAGAGGCTGGTGTTGAGAGCCCAGTGGAAGTACAGGTTGAATGATAAGGACATTGTAAATACTACATTACGCTCCACATTCTTGGCATTGATGGAGCCATCATCTTGGGCCTGGGGGCTGCCAATGAAAATGGGCCCAGGTTCTGGTAGGGAAGAAGTGGATCTGTTTCCAAGAGCACCTACTACCACCAGCCTTGTGAATAAACTTCAGAGAAGCCCGGGGGAGGGGGGGCACAAAGTAATGGGCCCAGGGTGAGGGCAGGACTCTAAGGGCTCAGGACCAGAAAGTCCTTGCCTATGGCAGAAGTTTCTATGAGGCATTGAGTTCTGGGAGGCCAACCCCCTCTCACGTGAGTTGGCCTCTGCAGGTGGTTTCCAGAAGCCTTAGACATCTGGTTTCTCAGGTGTCTCATACCCAACACTTGAGAGTTAGCTGGAGGAACCTCGGGTCTCTGGGAGGGGATGATGGGGATCGGGTGAAGACCGAGTTAGGGACTGATCTATGATCAGGGCAATACGAGGCCAGCCTTAGGGGTGCAGCCCCAGGGACAGTTAGGAGTTGGACTCTGGCTAGAGTGTCTCAGTTTCGGTCTGGTTTTTGGGCCTTTCTGTGCTTGGAGTGAAGGGAAGAGTGCAAAGGAGATATTTCTTAAATAGGGGTCACAATTTGGGGCTTCAGCTTTGTTAGAACTTTGCTAAAATCTCTGCACCAACAGGATACTTTACAGGGAAAAGGAAGGCAGTTGCAGAGGGATGAAGAGCCTCTCGGGTGTGGGGGGCTGCTCAGGGCCAGTTGGGGAGGGAGATGATGAGGTGGCCTTGGGAGGAGGTGGAAGGAGAGGTTGTAGAGATTTGAGCCAAGAGTCCTGCAGGCAACTAAGAGCCAGAAAGTTTGAGAGGTGATGGGAGGTCAGAGTGGGGCTGGAGGGGAAGGAGTCAGGCTGTTGCCAGGAGCCCAAAGCACCTTGGTGGCCTCCCTGTCACTCCCCCTTAGTTGTGCATGGAATGTAATGGGGAACGCAAGGTCCTGGCCTTTCCTGGGGCCTGGAGTCCAGGAATAAGAGATAACAGCCTTCTTGTGTTCTGGATGATGGCGGCAGAAGTGGCCTTGGGTCTAAACCCCCTGGGAAGCCAGCAAATAGAAGGGGTTGCTAAGGATGTGGAGAGAGGCAGGGCAGCAGAGCTGGGATGTACATGTGAGAGAGGCTGGAGAAACCCAGTATCTCGGAAACAGTCAATAGGTTTTGGGAGCTGAGTTCAGACCAGCCCCCCTACCCTAGACCATTCCCAAGACAGAAGTGAGCTGAGAGTACCCACACCCCAGGCTGGGAGGAAGGAACTACCAGACTGAGTCTACGTGACTGGTGAGCCTGTATTCTGAAGCACCAGGAGACCATCCCCAAGGCTGCGACCAACACTGGGCACCAAGGAAGGGAGATGGAGGTCAGCGGATTCACCCAGGCAATGAGGAGCTACAGGACTTGGGCTGGTGGAGGGAGGTGGCTTGATTCTTTTTGGAGAGAGAGGTGAGGCTGCAAACTGTGGAGAGGGGCAAGGGAGGAAAACCTGCAGGTGTTCACCCTACAGTGTCTTCTCTTGTCTGTTTTCCATCTATCTATGGGCACCATTTTCTCACCAATTTTTTTTTTTATGGTGGTTTCAGGCCTCTGCACATTCATTCATTCCTTTATCCATTCAACAAATGTTGAGGGTCTCTCTTGTACCAGCACTGCTTGAAGAGTTTGGGCTACATCAGTGACAAGAAACACCAAAACCCCTGCCCACGTGGGGATCGCATTCTTGTGGGAGGTGGGAGGCATCAGGGTATCTGGGAGCAGGGAGTGGGCTCTGGTCATTGCACTGGGGGTTGGGGAAGAACTTGGGCCTCTGGGAGGAGAAGCTAGAACAAGGCCCAGGCCCAGGCTTCAAAATGAACAGGAAGTTAAGAGATTCTCAAGGCAGAGCTTCAGACTTGGAGAATGTGGTTTAGGGTGGATACAGGGCCTTGGATGCTAAGTCTGGGATGATGAGCAGGACAGGCACAAGGTCAAGGCTGCCAGAGGCTGGACAGCCTGGCACTCCCCATACCTCCCATCCCCCCACCCCAACTGATGGTCTAGAATTGACAGGCTCATGTGCTGAGCTGCTTCTTACTCTGCCCAAGGTGCAAGTAGGCCATTTGACCTCGGTGGGCCTCAGTCTTCCCATCCCTACCCTGAGAAGTTGGACCAGATCAGCTCTGCCAGTCTGACCTCAGGCTGGTGATGGATTCGGCATTTTCAGCAGCAGATCCCCAAGGAGCAGTCCCTCTCCTGGAGTTTTTCAAATGGTGCTTTGCTTCCTGAGTGCTCTGGCAACTATGGTTTCATGCTAACCTCCTACTGTGCCTATAAGGTGAGGGGTCTGAATTTGCTTCCCTGTTTTACAAATGGGCAAAGTGAGTACCTGGTCGATTTGGGGTGAGCCCAATGTTACAAAGAGAGCTGCTGGTACAGCTAGGACTGATGTCAGCTTGGTGGACTCCCAGTCCAGCTTCCCTCACACTGCTGGGACCCAGACAACCTTAGATGCTCTCATATGGGCAGAGGATAAAGGGGTAGGTGGGACTAGAGCTCTGGGGTCTTCAGGGGTTGGCTGTGATTTGGGGGACCTTAAATGCCAAGTTGGGGAAAGGAAGGAGAACTTGTAAGAAAATCCCACGTTCCACTTACCTCCTTTTCCCCTGTAGCTGCAGTGAGCTAAGAATGAGGCTTGGGCTCAGGGCTGCCTGGTGGCCCCTGCCCCATGGTCAAGAGATGAGGGTGGGACATGCTATGTGATACCCGGTCAAGGTTCTTGAAGCAGCAGCAACATGGCTCGTTGGCCAGTTTCGGACCTGTCAGAGGCCTCCTGGTCTGTCAGAGGGCTGGGCAAGCTTAGCTTAACCTTGAGTCTCTCCTAGTTGGACTCTCTCTTTCTCCAGCCTCTATTTCTCAGCCTGAATCTGGTTCCCTCCCTGGCACTTTATCTCATTCCTGGGACCATCTCATTTCTGCATCTCTACTTCTGACCCTCTTTTCCTTCCTAATTATGATTTTCCTGGCCAAGTAGTGGCTAATCTCTGCAATTATCATTGCAAATATGCACGGAACTGGCCTCCAGAGAACAGCTCTTGGATTTGATTGTGAGTGGCCCTGCTGAGATGCACTGTCTTTGTGTGCTGTGGGACCCTCCCAGCTTTGGAGCACAGCTCCCTCTGGGTGGCTCATTGCCCTTCCTTGGGGATGTGGTGGCAGTGGATCCCCCAGCTCTGGTCCCATCCCTCTGGCTCAGTATATCAGTATCTCCCATCCTCAGCCCGAGGGCCGCCCACACCCCTCCCTCAAGCAGGCGGCCTCCTGGCTGACTTCACTCCCTGTCACGATGCTGGCTGTGAAAGGGACCTCTTCCAGGGCCCTGGGGAGATGACATGAGGTTGTTTGTTTTTCTCCTGTCTCCACTTCAAGGGCTCCACTGGCAAAAACAATGCCTTGATGACTTCCAGCTCATCTCCTCCTTTGCCCTGAACGTGGGAGAGTCAGCCTACATTCTCACACGTGTCAGCTGAGGAAAGAGGAGCAGAGAGGCAATCTTGGGTCAATCACCTGTTTCTACTGCCCTATTGTGGGTCAGTCACCAAGCAGCCACAAAACTCCACCAGTGTGCCCAGCCCCAGGAAGGCTATTTAAAAAGAAGGGTCTGGGGGAAGGCTGGCTTCCACCCAAAGCAATGAATCTAATGGGCAAATGTTAAAACCGATTTGAGGATATGAAAGCTTTTCCTCTGCCTCTCACACCACACTGCGCAAGAACAGGCCTCCTCAGAAAGACGGTGTGTGTTCCCGTAGGGTTGAACTTGCTGAGCCTTCAAAATGATGATTGTAAGAGACTGCTCTCTAATGGAAGGGGTGTCATCCAGAATCAATAAAAAGGGACCACACATGGAACATAGGGTATGTCCATTCTCCAGTTTCCAATGAGCTGCTGAGGGCCAGACTCTCTTTTAAAGGTCAAAGAAGGCAGCTGCAGTTCCCTGGAAGGGATTGTATTTGGGTAAAAGAGGCTGGTATTGAGAACCCAGTGGAAGGGCAGGGCGAGTGACTGAGGACATTGTCAATACTACAGCACCCACCACAAGCTTGGCAAAGATGGGGCCGCCATCTTGGGCCTTGGGGCTATGGATGAGAATAGGCCCAAGTTCTAGTGGGAGGAAGAAGTGAAACTGTCTCCAAGGGCAGAGCAGAACTTTATTACCACCAGTCTTGTGCAAAACTCCAGATAAACCCCAGGGACCACAGAGAAATGGGCCCAGAGCAAGAGCAAGACTTTAAGGGTCCAAGGCCAAAGAGTCCTTCCTGATGGCAGAAGCATCTTTATGAAGCAGCAAATGAAGGGATAACTCTAAGGTCAATTAGGAACCCTTAGAAAGCCAAACAAGAGCTACAGGCCTGCCATGTCCATCTCCCAGAGAGAAGAATGGATTCTTAGGGTGCAAAGGAAACTGATGGGCTCAAGGTATTGAAATAGGAGCCGATGAAGGAAACAGGAATAACTGGCAGCGGAGGAGGGTAAACTTGGCTTCTTCAAATCCACAGAGCTCAGGCCTATGTCTCTCACTTTACCCAGAGCCCAGCCTCTTTCTCTGAGGAGAAATTGCTGCATGAATTTCACTTGAGGATGTGGAGGAGAAATAATGTCATCTTCCACTTCCTCAAGCATCTGCTTTGTGTCTGCCATGGTCAGACCTCATGGCCCTTCTCTTATGAGCACTTTGCCAGGTGAGAAAATGGGCACTAATCTTTGGAGAGTCCCTACCCATCTTGAACAGTAAAGTACAGCTCCTGGCCTGGGGAGACCAGGTCTTATGGAGCCTCACCCATGGAGATCCAATAGTTCAATGGAGGGAGAGGAGTCATGGACATAAAACATATATGATGAAACACAAAATGGGCAGTGACCCCACTGCATGCTGGGGGATGCTGACAGCCTGTGGAAAGTGAGGCCATCTGTGGTTGGCCATGAGAGCTTATTCAGGGGGTCTGTAAGAACAATGGGGCATGGATTGGCAGAGAAGAGAAAAGAGAGTTGAGGGGAGATTGGTAAGAAGGCGCAGCTGTGTATGGCCATGCACCAACACAATGGTGCCATTGGAAGTCTTGGGAATCAGCATTCTAGTGCCTCAAGACAGTGAAAGACCTCCCTGCCCCACATGGAGTTGTCCCCTCTGCCTTTCCCCTACATCCTATTTTCTCCTGGTCCCTCTCTTTGGAGCAGGCTGTTGTCTGTAATCCTCTTGACATGTGGTGTCCAGAACTCCTTCTCTCACCCACTGCTGCAATCTATTTATTTAGCATTTTCTGTGTTCTAGCTACTATGCTGGGTGCCAGGGGAACGAAGATGAATAAGACCCAGTTTGGTCCCCAGGGAGCCCTCAACGATGGAAATGTTCTCCATTCGTGCTGTTCAATATGATTGCTGCTAGCCACATGTGGCTATTGAGCACCTGACATGTGGCTGGTGCAGCTGAGGGACTGAATGGTTAATTTAATTTAAGTTCATTTAAATTTTAATGTCACATCTGGCTAATGGCAACCATATTAGTTAGCACCGATCTAAAGGTAAAAGTAGTCAAATCAACAGGCCATTATATTTCAGAACGAACACTGCTGCCATTGTGGTCTGGTCAAGGAAGCAGAGGGGAGGGATGGAGGGACTGGATTTTCCTGTGAATTAGGAAGCCTTCCCAGAAGAGGCAAATTTCAAGCTAAGTCTGGGATGATGAGCAGGACAGGCACGATGCTGGGGGGCATGAGATGTGTGGGTGGAAGATCCAAACTAGTGACTCCTGAGTAATTCCTGATTCCTTCCCAGATGGGCTTCTCTATAGATTAGCCAGAAGAGCTGGGGTTGAGCAGATGTGCTCTGCCCACTGGCCGAGCTCCCTGCCCGCCTTGGTCCCAAGGGGGATGGATGACGACAGATGGACTCATGACTCTCCCTAGAATGAGGGATCCAGCACTGAACTGACCCTGGGAATGGTTACGGCACCCAGGGGAGTGGGTGCGGGGGTGTCTGGAGAACATATGGAGAGCTGGGAAGCATTTAGGGGAAGAGGACTGACGCAGCAGGGAGATTTCTGGGAGCCAGTTCCCCAATGGAGGTCAGGAGACACTCCCAGGGTCAACCCCATCCTCCTGTCCAGAAGGAGAAATGGGGGCTGGGGGGTGAGTGGGAGGTAACTTGAGCTCTTCTCTGTGGGGAAGTTGGAGAACAGCCTTCTGGGGGCAAAGAGTGAGTCCTGAGGTCTTCCAGGGCCCTCCTGTGCTCCAGAATCCAGGGTGGTCGGCTGGTAGAGCCCACACTACCTACCCCCATTAGACTAGGGTCTCTCCAGGGGCAAGCCCTAAAGAAGAGGGAATTTGAAAGTGTTAGTATTTATTCTCTGCATGCCTGAAATAGAACTCTTGATTTATCTTGGTTTATTCTTTCAAGACTCACCCCTTTCTCACGCTTTCCCATCTCAAGATGGCATCACCATCCAACAAGTTGCCCCATCCAGAAACCTGGGAGTAATTGTGGATTCCCCCTCTTTCTTACTCCCCACACTGTTTCCATCAGCAAGTTCTATTGATTCTCCCTCCAAAATATATCTCTAGTCCATTTACTTCTTTTCATTCTGGTCTAAGCCTCTAATATTTTGCATCTGAGAATTTGCCTTTAACTAGTTTCCTACTTCCCATGTTGCCCTTTCCTAGCTATTGTACACATAGAAGAGTGACATTTTTTACTTTTTATTTTGAAATACTTTCAAACTTACCGGACAGTTACATAAGTAACACAAATCCCATGCAGAGAACTCCAACATACCCCACCCAGATCTACAATATTAACATTTTGCCGCATTTGCTGTATCATTCTATCTATCCATCTGTCAGTCCATCTATCTGTTTATTTGCCTATTTATCAATCCATTTTTCTGAACGCTTAGTGTACGCTGTCTACATCCTGCTCCTTGAACACTTAATACTGACATGTACATTTCCTAAGAACAAGGATACTCACTTATGTAACCACCTCAAGTGTAGTTATCAAGTTCAAGAAATTGAGCATTGATATAAAGCATACAGTCTATGTTCCAGTTTTTCATATGTCTCAATAATATCCTTTGGAGCCTTTTCTCCATTGTTAGATCCAGTCCAGGATCATGTACTGCATTTGTCATTGTATCTTTAGTTGCCCCCCCTTTTTTTTTTAAATTGTGGGAACACATATACAATATAAACTTTCCCATTGCAGCTACTCCCAAGCATACCATTCAGTGGGATTAATAACATTCATAATGTTAATGTAGCAGTACCTTCACCTCCACCCATACTAAAACTTTCCCATCTCCCTAACCGAACCCTATACCCATTATGCATTAACTCACCATTCCCCCTGCCCCTGGCAACCTGTACTCTCTGAGGTTGCATATTCTTTGATATTTTATTTGTAGTTACCATGGGGTTTAAATTTTAACATCCTAATTCTGTAACTATCTCACTTGCTTTAATATCAATTTAGCATCAATAGCATGCACAATCTAAATTCTATACCCCTTCGTCCCCCCACCTTTGTGTAGTTCTCATCACAAATTACATGTTTATATATTATGAGGCCCAAACTACTGATTTATCATTACATTTTATTCATTCACCTTTTGAAAAAACAGACATCAGGTTATTTTATTTGCCTGCCTAAAATACTTTCACTAAAATCCACACTCCTTAACATAACCCATGAGGACCTTCATGACTTGGCCCTGGTACTTCATTGCTGTCGTCTCACATCAGTCTCCCCCAGCACACGATGTTCCGGCTTCACAGTCTTCCAGTTGCCTGAACAAGCCAAGCCCTTTCCCACAGCCGAGACTTGGCTACGTTGTGGCTTCCCTCCCTCTTCACCAGAGGACATATTCTCAACCCATGACACCCTCACCTCTTCTCCCATAGCACACTCTTCTTTTCTTTCATAGCAGAATTTGACGTTTGCTTGCTTGTCTGTCTCTTTCACTGGACTTTCAACTCTGTCAGAGTAGGGGCCATGTCTGCTATGTTCACCACTGTATGCCCAGCAGTTGGTCAGCTGCCTCATGAAAAGCACGAATGAGTGGTATTTTGACCCTAGGTAGACCTACAACATCAATGCCGATCTCTCTAAGAAGAGCTGGCTAACCCCAAGGGCTGCCCATGGGCTTAGGTTATTACTGAAGTTTAGCCCACATTTCCCTACTCTCCCTCCATTGTATTTAAGAAAAGCCAGACTTTTCAAAGGTTACAAAAGCCCTGTGGGTTTCCAAGGAACCCTGGTTCCATTCATTTTGAAGTCCATTCTAGTATTTCTGAATACAGAGCTGTTAGTTGTGTTAATATTGCGATTGGACCAATCCATTCCTAGTCTAGGTCTGGCTGGAATTTTCATAAACATTTCATTTCGCTATAAACTCTCCCTCTCTAGGAAAATGTGTATGGTGTAAGAATAGGAGGCTTTGATCTCTGAATACACTTTATGAGGGGATCAGGCAGCAAATCTTGTTCAGAAGGGCTCTGTGACCCAGAGGAGGTCTCAGACCCAGACTGGGATGACAAGGGCATTGGTCTCTCCTTTCCTGCACTTTCAATTCCAAGTCCTTTATAGCTCTTGCTTTGAGCAGTACAGAGCAGCCTCCAGGGTAGTATAATGGCCAGGCTAAGAGCTCAGGCTTTGGAGGCTCGAATCCTGTACAACTGCAGACAAGCCACTGTCTCTCTGCGTCAGTGTCCTCATGTGCCTTCTAAGTGCCTCTTGTCCACCCATGTGAGTTGTTGGCCCTGACTGTGATCCCCATGGCCATCCCTGATAGAGCTCATGTGGAAGTTACAGTTGATGGATTGGGCTAGCCTCTAACATGGTTTCCCTCAGTGTCTTGGGTCCTGGAAGGACCAGACCTAAAGGCTGGGTCTGAAAACAGAGCCAGCTGCCATATCCTTGAATCCTGGCTCATATCTGCCTTCCACTGATACCCACCAAACCCAGACCCCACACTCTCTCCCCAACTTGGAACTCACCTGAAGCATAAAAATACCACACTTCACTTGATGCTTCTTATAAGAAAACTGTTTTTCCATCCCCCTACTATAAAAGCAATTCACAGAAATGCAGAAACTATCCCAAGGTTAAGAACTTTATTCATGTAATTCATTGTATAAATAAAAGAGATAAAACGCATGATCATATCAACAGACATTTAATACAATTCAGCATTCATTTTGAATGAAAAAACAAATTTTGGTCAGCTGGGCCTGGAATGGTATTTTCTTATTTGGTAAAAAGTACCCAACTTTATCAAAATCACTTTATCCAAAATGGTAAGATACTAGAGGCATTCCCATTAAAGGCAGGGAATATCATTGCTACTGGTTTTCAATATAGTTCTGGACATCCTAGATAACACAATAAGAAAAGGAAAATTGAGTGATATAAATATTTGAAATAAAGAAGCAAAAGACCATTATTTTCAGATGACTACTCTTAGCTTCTCCACCATCTCTTGCCTCTTCCTCCCGTAATTGGCTCTTGGTCCGAGTGATCTGGGTGGAACTCCTCCCTGAGCTCCTGCAGTCAAACATGTGAGCATGGCCTCGCCAATCAGAGCACTCCATGCTCCTGGAAAACAAGCTAATTTGGCAATGGCCATGCAACCAATTACGGGGAGCCTGAGACTCAATCTTACATATCCAAAGGCCAAGAAGAGAGTTGGAAACAAACCTAGTCCTCCTGATGTCAGCTTTTCCTCTTGACTTTCTGTTCTGAGAGCAAATGAATTCCCTTTTTGTTTAAAGTAGATGTGCTGTATTTTTTTTTTTTTTCACTTAAAATTTAAAAATTCCTAGCTGATACATCTACCTAAAAAATGCAAACGAATCAACTGAAAACCTGTTATAAATAATATAAGGGTGCCCTAAAGCAGCCAGATATCAGATTAGTATTTAAGAATTGGTAACTTTCCTATATGTTGTCAGCAATCGATAGAAAAGAAACAAAATTATCTGTCATTGGCAATAGTAACAAAGCCATAAACTTTTTGATAAATATTCAAGACCTGTAAAGAAAACCATAGACCACACTGAAGGATGAAAATTAACACCTGTATCAATGGAAAGATATATTCAATATTGTAAAGATGGTAATGCATCCCCAAGGCAATAAATAAATTCAATGTAATTCCAATCAAATTCCCATTTTATTTCCTTTTGGGGGGGGGGATGTGACTTGGCAGATTGAATGCAGAGTTCATTTAAAGAGTAAATGAACGAGAACAGCTTAGAATATTTTATATGAGAAAATGTGTCTAGCCAGATACCAGGATATTCTCTAAAGCTACACTAATCAAAACCAGGTGACACTGGGCCAGGAGAAATAGACAAGGAAACAGAATACAGGGTATAGAAACAGAACTGTGGATATTTGAGAATTTGGTATATGATAAAATTTTTATTTCAAGTATTGCCAAGTGGATTATGCATGCAATAAATGGAATTGGGACTAATAACCATCCATTTGAAAAATTTTTTCTTCTTCACATCCCATACAAAATACTAATTAATTATACATCATTCAAAGATTTATAAAGCAAACTCCATAAAACTTAGAATAAAATATAGGAGTTTAAAAAATAACAACTTTATTGATATGTGATTCACATACCAAACAACTCACCTGCTTAAGTGTGCAATTCAATGGTTTTTAGTATATACACAGAGTTGTGAAGCCATCACCACAAATAATTTTAGGGCATTTTCATCACTCTCACCAAATACCCCTTACCTAATAACAGTCATTCCCCTTTTCCCTCCATCACCACCTCCCCAGCCCTAGGCAATCACAAATCTACTTTTTGTCTCTATAGATTTGCCTATTCTGAACATTTCATAAAAATAGCATCATATAATATCTGGTCTTTTGTTACTAACATCTTTCACTTAGCATAATGTTTTCAAGGCTCATCCATGTTGTAGCATGTATCAGTACTTCATTCCTTTTTGTATAATTTCAATGTTTTAAAATTTATTGAGATCCGACTTATGTCCCAGCATATGGTCTATCCTGGAGAAAGATCCATGAGCACTTGAGAAGAATGTATATCCTGCTGTTTTGGGGTGTAATGCTCTGTAAATGTCTGTTAGGTCTCGTTCATTTATCATATGATTCAAGCTCTCGGTTTCCTTATTTATCCTCTGTCCAGATGTTCTATCTAATGCTGAGAGTCATGTGTTGAAGTCTCCAACTATTATTGTAGAGACATCTATTTTTCCCTTCAGTTTTGCCAGTGTGTGCCTCGTGTATTTTGGGGCACCTATGTCAGGTGCATACATATTTATTATTGTTATTTCTTCTTGGTGAATTGTCCCTTTTACTAATGTATAGTAACTGTCTTCTCTTATAACAGTTTTACATTTAAAATCTATTTTATCTGATATTAATATCACTACTCCAGCTCTTTTTTTTTTTAATAACTATTTGGTGGAATATCTTTTTCCAACCTTTCACTTTCAGCCTGATTGTGTCCTTGCATCTAAGGTGAATCTCTTGTAGACAGCAAGTAGATGGCTCATGTTTTTTAATCCATTCTATCAGTCTATGTCTTTTAATTGGAGAGTTCAATCCATTAACATTCAGTGTTACCACTATAAAGGCATTACTTACTTCATCCATTTTATCCCTTGGCTTTCTGTTGTCATATCTTACTATTTCCTGTTCATTCCTTTTTATTAGCAAATAATATTTCATTGAATTGACCTACACCACATTTTGTTTATCAGCATCTGTTTTTTTAATATAATAAATAATATTTTTCTTTTTTTTAAAGCTTTTATTTTTTTATTATTTTTATTTATCCACCCCGTCCTTGCTGCTTGTGCTTGCTATCTGCTCTCTGTGTCCATTCACTGTGCATTCTTCTGTGTCTGCTTGTCTTTTCTTCTCATCTTCTCTTTAGGAGGCACCAGGAACCGATCCTGGGACCTTTAGACTTGGGAGAGAGGCACTCAGTCCCTTGAGCCACCTCAGCTTGTTGTGTCTCATTGTCTTTATCCTCTGTGTCTCTTTTTTGTTGTGTCATCTTGTTGTGCCATCTCTCCATGTGAGCCAGCTCTCTGTGCACTTGCCTTCAGCAGGAGGCCCCGGGAATCGAACCCAGGACCCCCCATATGGTAGATGGGAGCCCGATTGCTTGAGCCACATCTGCTTCCCATATCAACATCTGCTGATGAACCCATGGGTTGTTTCCACCTTTTGGCTATTTTGAATAATGCTGCTATGAACATTCAGGTACAAGTTTGTGTGGACTTATGTTTTCATTTTTCTTGGATATATACCTAGGAGTGGAATTACTGGGTCATATGGTAATTTGTATTTAATCTTTTGAGGACCTGTCAGATGGTTTTCCAAAGTGGCTGTGCTCTTTTACCACCAGCAATGTATAAGGGTTCCAATTTCTCTACTTGTCTTTTATTACAGTCATTCAAGTGGGTGGTAAGTGGTATCTCCCTGTGGCTTTGATTAGCATTTCCTTGATGGTTAAGGATGTTGGGCATCTTTCC
>JAQZBX010008683.1:0-40156 GCA_029593785.1 Cabassous unicinctus | reverse complement strand
TATTGGGTATATGGACAAAAGAAGGCTGATGCTCTCTCTCACAAATGAGGGCTGTGCCCAAATTGATGAATTTATGAACACCCAGGGTATTTTATTCAGTTCTGGGGCTTAGAAATATGAAATATTTACAATACTGTTGAATGCAATTTCTCTTCTCGAGGGAAGACTCACATTAAACCAACAAACAAAAATAATGCATGAAAACAAAGTGTTGAGTTCTTGACAGATAAATGATGAAGACACCGCAATACTCCATATCTCTTTAAATTGCTCTTTCTCTCCCTGTTTTCTGGGCTAACTTGTATGTCTAAAATAATCAGGATTCATTAACTTTTCTCCTTGTGTGTTTTACTTTAATAAAATTTATAGAAGCAAAATGAGAAAATGAGCATGAAATCAGAAGAGAAAAAGTCCAATGTTTAATGACAGAAGATGAATATAAACTGTAGTCTGTTCATTCATTCAACAAATATTTCTTGTGTTGACAGTAGATGCAAGGATCTGTGTAGTCTGGGGATTGACTACAGTGGACTAAAGAGAAATAACCCCTCAGGGATATATAATAAATGCAAACTAAACAAAAATATAGGAGAAATCAACTAGATAGGATTTTTAAAATGTGGGTTTGGGCTCCTGTTTAAAGAAGGAGTTTAGGGAAGGCGTCACCCAGGAGTTGGCATCCAGACGAGGCGAGAAGGATTCAAAACAGGCCGGGACATGAAGAGGAAAGGCAAAAGCGTCCCATCGTATGGAAACAGACCTGAAAGGAGTCCGATGTGGCTAGAATATGTACTGGGTCATCAGGAGAGTGGTCTGTGACTTAACATAATTCCAAGACATTCTCAAGGTGCCATCTGATGTATGCCTAGGAACAAGTCTGCTGGCTTTTTCTCACCCAGTTGCCTCACTTCATGCAGCCACCACACCTCAGCCACCAGTGCAACAAAGGCTTTTGAGGGCTGGTGTAACCTTAGATCCTAGTCACTAAGGAGGAGACGGTGTTCTACCCTTTTGCACGGGGCTCCAAGCATGGGTATAGTCCTTTTTACTTCCCCTCAGTGTTGCTGAGACCATGCTAGTAATGGTCTCAAACCTCATGGAAGAGGTTTCAAACTATTGCATATCTCCACATCACCTGAGGGTCTCTTACCAGGGCAGCTATTGGTATGACTCCTAGGTTGTGACCATGTGTCCAGGAACAGTTTACCTCCCACTATCAGATCTCCTGAAGAAACCTCAACACCTTGGGGTTCAAGCTAAACTTCCTCCTAGCTCCAGAGAGAACAATATGGTAGCCCAACCCTAGCCTGTGGCCTAATTCTCCAATTGTTAATTTCCTACCCTAGGATTAATTTCTTGTTAAGATGATTAATAGTATGCACACCCATTTCTCAGAGATGTGCTGTATCCCATAGTCTTTATCAGACAGGATAACCAGAGACTAATCTTATACTTTTGGTATAGCTCCTAAGGTCTGTATTCTTCAGTATTGTCAAAAGACACCATTTAATATGGTTTGGCCAAAGAAAAGGGAAAGTTTGAATTTACTGGCTAATTTGATTCTCTCCTGGTCAGTGTGATGAGCACTGTCAATTTTTGCCTCTAGCACTCTACTTTTTCTACATTTTTACAAATGACTAATTCTCCCTTTTTGAGTTACACCTTCTTTCTTTATATATGTTAATATAATAATTTGATTGAATAATCAGGTTACAGTCAATATGTGCATCCTTGAGAATCCTTCCTTCTCATTCAGTTGACTTTGTCTTTCTCTGCTGTGATAAAAAAAAATGTGTTCATCTCATAGCTTCATAATTAAAGGTCAAATTAATATCTCCCCTTTTAAAATCCTTTGTATATACCTCCTTGTAGATGCCATGTACCAACTCTATTTTTCCTTCATAGACCAAGGCCAATACCCTAAAGAAAGTTCCTTGATTGAGGAATAATGTAAATCCCCTGTCATTGAAGGGAAACAGTGTCAGGAATAAAGAGAACTGGGCAGCTAACTAGATTCACCTCCTCTTCACCTCAGTTTTTAAATTTTTAAAATAAGAACTTTGAATCATATGGTTTTTAATTAACTATAAAACCTGCTCTACAAATATGCAATATTTTTGGTTTCCAAGTATCTAACTACAATACTTTGGGCAAAGTTTGAAGGGCAGTTATGGTATTCTTCAAATTCTGATGGTAGTAGCCTCAATTTCCATGTTCAGTATTACAGAAAGGACAAAATTATGCCTACTGCTTGTGACATATTTTAGTAGATTGAATTGTGTACTCCAGAGGAAAAAAAAAACATGTTCTTAATCTGCACAACCCTTCCTGTGTTTATGAACCCATTATAAATAGAACATTTTGAAGATGTTACTTTTAGTTAAAGTTTGGCCAACTGAATGAGGATATGTCGTAATCCTATTATTGGAGACATTATAGAGAGAAAGGCACTGGGAAAAGCCAGAAGCCAGAAGTCAATGGAAGCTGGAATAGAAAGGAGAGGAAATGATCATGTGACAGGAAAGCCAAGGAACCCCAAAGATTGCCAGTCAGTCAGAACACTAATTACCCTGGGAGGAAGCAAGCATCCAACCTCTGCAACTGTAAGATAATAAATTCCCATTGTTTAAGCCAACCTATTGTGTGGTATTTGTCATAGTAGCCCAGAAGCTAAGATACATGCAATGTCATTATAGAAAACCATGAAATAACTGAAACCTGGGGGTCAGGAAATCCACAAAATGAAGAATAAGAACTTGAATTTGGAACTTTTGGTAGAAGTTCCTAAGGGCAAAGGACAATGGACTCATCTGTTGTTTTTCTCAGTCATGATTTAAAACTTTAAATTCAGAATCATAGATGCATGTGTTTGGAAAGGACCTCTGGAACGTGGATGATTGGGTGGCTTGAGAGGATCTTTTGTTTATGTGTAGTGATTTATGGTTTTTCTTGCAGTTGCCCAAGATAACACTTATTACTTCATTTGGTAAAACAGTTGCTGGCCTTTCCTCTAGAACAGAGGTCAAAGTCTAACTTGTACAAAACGTCTCCAATTATTTCAATTTATTCCCAGACTCTTTGACCCTATCAATCTCTCTTATTTGGAACATTTCAAAATAATTGTAGTCTAAAACTGGAGTTTTAGCTCTCTGAAAATTTGGCTTGTGTATAACCTTACTAGACTTTCAGTCCTGGAAGCTCCAAAATTTGGGGCAAATGAATGTCATGTGTTTCTTGGTATAAAAGTGTTACTCTAGCACTTACCAGCTATGTGAGCTATGTGACCTTAAGCAAGCTGTGAAAATTATTTAAGCTTTTGCTTCCTCATCTGAAAAGCTGCGAAGTTGATACCTATGCTTATAATGTTGTTATTAGGATTACGTGAGAAATGTGTGTGCAGTGACCAACTAGCGATAAGTATTTAATAACAGAAAAACTTGATCACCATCCTTTGTATAATCATATATGTGTGTACTTGTTTGAACTAACACCTCCATGGGGTGGTGAGGTCATCAGATAACAAAGAATCAATTTTCAGCTGATCAACTCAGCGTCTATGATTCTGCTATAGGATAAGAGGAAGAAATTCAAAATGCAGTAGATCTAGACCAGAAGAAAAGTGTCCCCCAGAAATCACTTTTTATTTCATTAGGTTTACCTTGTATCCCAAAGAATGTGGAGTAAGAGTCCTGCAATGCTAGTAAAACTGTGTCAGTACATTATTTTGGACTATCATTAAAGTTCAAAATATAAGTACGTATCTCTGCACTTAAATTTAAGTGCTAAATTTAAGTGTGTATCTCTGCTTTCTTTCATTTTAAATTTTATTCTTTATTCTCTTTTTAACCTTATTTTCTCCCCTCTAAAACTTCATAATTAAAGTATGGATTAACCATCAGAATGGCTTCATTCAAATCCCAGCACTGCCAAATATAGGCAGTAGAATTTTTGTAATTGAACCTCACTGTGTGTCAATTTATTCATTTGTAAAAGAGTATATTAAGAGTACCTATCTCACTGGAATATTTTGAGGATTAACATGGTAAAATATATGTGATACACTGGTATATTGTAATAGAAGATCGTTATTGTATTCATTGGCAAATTATCCAACAGTTAAATTGTGAATGCTCTACCATCATTCAGTGAATTCAGGCCAGACTTGGGATATTTTCTTGTGCTACACACTTTTCTTCTTGAAATTTCTCTACTTTCCCTTTTACTTTCTTAATTTTTCTCTTTTGTTGTGCCATTTTCTTCTATTTAAAATAGGAGTCATCTGCTTAGAAAGTCTCCTCTATGAGGGCTTTCCTGAGCACAAAAGCAAAATGTAATCTAAATTGTCCTTTTTCATTCTCTCACAACATTTGGTGAATCCTTTTATATTAGCACTTACCTTATTTTAATGAAATTTTCTGTTTATATGACTTTGAATCATATGCTGAAAACTATTTGAGTTTAATGATTGTTAAACAATGTGAAATGGCCACCTGCCTCCAGTGTTGCTGAGAGGGGGCCATTTCTGAGAAGGGCTTTGCTAGACAACAAAAACAATTGAACTGCAGAAGATTCCCAAGAAAATGGAACAGTGGAACGCAATATACAGAACTGCAGACAAGCAACACCTTCTGATAAACCAGTTTTTGTCCAGGAAAGGTAGCTTACCAGATTAGACAAGTATACCATGCTAATTGATGTATATCTGCTCCTCACTTTGTAAGAATCCCCCACCCCATGAAGTGGAAACTTAACATTAACCAATCAGAACATTTCCTCCCTTGCTTCCATGTTTGCCTTATACAAGCTCCCCCTGTCCACCTCCGCAGAGATTCCTTCCACTTTATGAATGGGATGCTGTCCAATATATGAGTCACTCAATAAAGTTGTGAGATCTTAGATTTAATGTCAAAAAGTTCTTCATTTACTGGTTTTGGCAACAGGACACTGAGGTATCTAAAGACAATGGCTGACAACTCTGGAAATATTAAAAATGACAGGCCAAAGTGTCTCTTGAACCCTTTGAGTTCTGTCTTCCTCTCCATCTCCAAGGATTCGTAAGTCCATCTTGGATCTGAGCGTGTCTCTTTTTGTGTTCAAGCTCTCTGATCTTACTAGCTTTTAGTCCAAAGGTTAGCAGGTCAATCTGAATGATGAGAAAGCTCAAAATTTGATACCAAGTGCCCACCCTTTGGGTGCCATCCAAAGTTTTATTTTTGCTACTGTGGGTTCTTTGTTCTGGGTACAAGGTAAGAAGTTCTTTGTTCTTTGCACAACATAAGAAGTGATACAGTAAATATGGGATCCTTATACTCTAAAAGCTTTGATTCTCCACCCTCTGGCACCCAGTATATAACATGTTAAAAAATTATTGGGCTGGAAGCTGTGCCTATCTAACAAATGAGAAAATCTCACCAAAGACACCCTAGAGTTGCAATGGCTATTATGGGGAATATTCTAGTTACACAAGGTTACTCAGAGGTGCACTCAAGAAAAAGGGATCCTGAATCAAACAGGCCAAATGGGATGCCTATTTTAATTGGT
Organism: Cabassous unicinctus; assembly: GCA_029593785.1. Taxonomy (NCBI): domain Eukaryota; kingdom Metazoa; phylum Chordata; class Mammalia; order Cingulata; family Chlamyphoridae; genus Cabassous; species Cabassous unicinctus. Next base: position 34,615 of record JAQZBX010008683.1, on the reverse strand, counting down.
ACTCAGAGTCTGCTACGAAAATTGTAAGACTCTAAAAATAGCTTATATCAACTAGTGGGATTTGTATTTCTCTGTATGTTTTCCATGTTTCTGTGTTTTTATTTCTGACTCATGGCTCAAAAAAATAAGTTGAAGTTGTAAGTTCTCTATTTTTGTCTGTCTGTATATTTGATATATGGTATTTTCCTACCTCTGGATGGAATTACCAAGTTAACCTATACAACAGTTTAAAAGAACTCTATTCAATTGGCTTAAAGATAAATAAGTGCTTTTATATAAATTAATAATCCTAAAGTCCTAGAAATTAAGGAAACCAAATTTCTAATATTTCCAAATGAAAAGAGGGAGTATTCATAGAAAAAACCCAAGCATTTATCAGGTAAAGTTTTGACAAATGGAACTAGGTTTAATATTGTTAGTTAAATAATAACAGCTATGTCTTCTGAGTTATTACTGTTAAATACAATACAAGCATATAGTTTTATTCTACCTTGATATGTTCTTTCTAAATTTATACAGGTTTACTGATAAAATAAGCTAGGATTATATCTACCAAATCTTCAAAATGATAAAAAAATGTAATTTGTGTTTAGCCAAATAGAGTTAATAGTCTGACAAAATTTAGAATTGTGTTTTGTAGGATGCTGGCTAAAATGCAGGTTCCAAGATCTTTTTTGGCATATGTAAGGTATGCAAGATGCCTTCTTGTTAAGGAAATAGACAGTAGTTTTGTCCTAAATTAAAATGACTGGTTGTTGCAGAATGTGAAAGAGGAATGTGTTGGAGAAAATCTGAATGAATATAGAAAGTTGTAGAAGCGAACCTTTCTCCCACTGTTTCCCAGCTTGTACCACCACATAACACTACTCGGTTCAGCCAGGTTTGTCCCCTCTTCCATAAGTCTTTGGTACTCATTTCTCACACACTGTGCTTGCTCCCTGCCTTTTTTCTCTTTCCTAATTGTCTGCTCAAGGTCCAACTTAATCCCTACTTTGTCTATGAAGTCTTCTCAAAAGCAGCCAGTATTTCTTTGGAATTCTTCCTTCATGAACTCCCATAGCAAGTCTAATCTGTGCTCCTTGATCTGATGTAATTGCCCAATTGTTCCATTGTTCATTTTTATTTTCTTTGTGCTATTATTATTTACCCAAGCAGATTATAATGAATTGAACCAGGCACTATTTCCTTTTCCTTTTCATTTCCACACAAGCATCTGTGATACTAAATTAGATGAAACTGTCTCTTTCCCATTCCAATTCACCCTTAACATTTCTAACACATAACACACAAATGACACTTATTAATTACTAGGTTTCCTAGTCCCTGGTTCTGGGGTCACCAGGTCTAAGCTGCACTTCTGCATTGCCAATTTAATTTCATTTTGTCACATAACTCAGGAATTAGTTAAATTATTAGAAATTTAAAAACATAGATGATATCATATAGGAGAACACATAGAGGAACACTTAACAGATATAACAACTTTAGGCCCAGGGCAGCTGTGGTGCATGATTCATAGGTCAGTGGGGTTCATACTTAGTGGCTTGTCATTCCAAATTCCCACTCAAATTAGGAAATAAATATACAAATATTATTAGTATATAATAGTGTTGATAAAAATAGAAGGAGGGAGAGAGGGAAAAAGCATTTTGAATGTGTGGAATTTATGAATAAATATTATTGGCTAAGAAAGAAGAAAGAACAAGGGCCATTAGCTCTTGTGAACAGCTCAGGAAACAGAGAATTCATCTGGAATTCAAGAAGAGAGGCTTGAACCTACAGACTCTTAGAAAACCTCAACAATCTGAGCAGCCTTGGCAGAAAACAAAAAAGGTTTTTGGGAAATGCTGCAAAACCCTCACACCGTGTTCATCATCTAGCTATTCCCAGAATGCAGGCATTCATTAGAGAAGTGGTATCATTGCCACAGTGGGTTCCTTATGTGGGCAATTGGACTACCTTGGCTGCCTGGGTATATAAGGTGAGGAAAAATAAAAAGGAGGTAGAGACATCATTCCTGAACCATTTCCCCCACACCCATGCTTTGCTTCCCTGATAACACCTTATGTATTTCCTACGGGAAACACAGGGACTACTTTGAAAAATCAGGTCATACAGAAACTGAGTTAATATAGGAAATGAAAAATAGCTTTAAATAAAATGGAGATGATTGTTCAATAATCAAAGATCCAAGGAAGGCTGCAAAATATTGTAAAAGCTGGATTAAATAATAAACTCCTGTTTACCAGCAGTGGAATGCTAAAAAGAAGCAAAGACATGTAGGTCAAGGTCCTGGATGGAAGGGAACACCAATGTAAGCTTGACTTTTGGCACAGCTTTTCTCCTTGGGGCATTTGGTTGATTCAGAATTTATAACTTAGAGGCTGAAAAGCCAAAGAGTTGAAAAGACTAGCAACAGAGACCAAATGGCAAGAGGTCAAGCAAAAAGCAACAGTCAAGAGGCTGACAAGTTAAGCATATCCTTAGATAGTCTCACAGGGCTGGGGGAGTATGAAAATCAAAATGTTTGAAGCCCCAAAAGTAAGAGTGGGCTTGGGAAACAGGGAAATCCAACCTGTCACAAGGGAATCCCAAAAAGCAGCATCCTAAGAGGAAGGGCAAAGCAGAAATGCACTGTTTACAAAGATGGAAGACCAGCTTTGACTTAGCTCAAACTAAGACTGGAATTAGGTGATCAAGCTCCATAGTAACTGTCTTCCATAAGCAAAATGAAATCTTCTCAAAAGAAGATAACACCCAGAATGAAAAATGATTGATATAGGATATTATTTTATACACACCTGTTACCTAATCAAATAGATACTCAACAAAACAGGAAATAATACAAAATTACCCAAAACTCAATGGAAACATACAATATAAGTAGACACAGGAGAATGAGATATTGGAGTTATCAGACATGGATTTAAGAAAATCTATCTTTGAGGAGAAAAGGCTGAAAAAGACATTCTTGGGACATATGAAAAATTGGAATATAGACTGAAAGCTTTATATCAATGTTAAGGTTCTTGTATTTGTTAACTGTACTTAAGTTGGTTACATAAATGAATATACTGTTATTAGAAAATACATGAAATATTACATGTTTAAAGAGCATAATATATATAACCTACTCTCAAATGTTTAGAAAATTGATAGATGGTTGGTAGATAGATAGATACATATATACATAGATACATAGATACATAGATAGATAGATATAGAGATCTTCATCCTTTTCATCATAACCACATTCCTCATATATGTTGATAATTTCACCTGTGGTAAGTTTCTCTGGCTACATATTTAGAATGTCTCAAAGCGTGACAGTGTCAACATTCCAAGTTCAGTTATTTCTTCTGTAATTGTCTTTCCATACTATTAGAATTTCACTTCCAGCCTAATCACTTTTTGCTTCTTTGCTACACTTTCATCTCTGTTGGCTTTCTTTCCCTCTTTCGATTATCCAGTTTTGTAAAATATCATGTGTCTTTATCACTGGGAGATAAGGAGGTAACACAATTACTTGTTTTGCTGTGTATGAACTGAAAAACAGATTTGCAAAGAGCAGTCACCAACAGGCATTGAAATAAGTGACATGATTGGTCACTGATCATGTTTTCATCTGTTATTTTTGTGATGATTTGTGACTGAAGAGGTAGCTTCAAAGTTTGTAATTCATGAAATTACTCACAGTTAGTAAACTGTGGGTAACTGAAGTTTGAGCCATGCTGTTAGGTAGCTGGTGTTATTTAAATAGTGGTAACCAAAGTTCATGCACATGAGAAATCATATAAACTAAAGCAAGGACTTCTAGTATAGCATACACTTGATGTAATATAAAAAAAAATACTAAATGAATGTAAAATAGTTTAAGAAATCACATTCTTGGTAGGAGTAAGGCTTTTCCCTAAGCAAACCATGAAACAAATATCATTAAAAAAAAACAACAGAGTGGATTTGACTTCATAAAAATTAAAGATGTCTACATGGCAGAAGACAATATAAACAGAGTTATAAGACAAAGGAGAAATTAGGAAATATAAACATATGGCCCAGGGTTTAGCCAACAATTCCCTTTCCCACAATTACTCTCATTCTATGACACTGTCAGGCGGGAAGTCTCAGTGAGTCCAATATCACAAATGGATAAGAGCTTAAAGTAAATTTCTCATATAGTGCAGATTTCATCTTATGGAATGTAAAATACCTTCCAACAGAAAATACCAAGAATTACCAGAATGTAACCCAGATCCTGTGAAGTACACTAAGAGAAACCTTGAGTAACCTTGTGAAAATGAACCTCTTTTCAGTCCTACAAGAAAAAGAGAACAAGTAACAGAATGTGTTTCTCCTGGGCAGAATTTCAGTGTTGTTTCTGCCCCACTGAGCTTTGCAAAACCTCAAAACACAGTCTTTAGCAAATCCCTCAAATAATCAAGAGGGAAAGGAATTGCTAGAATTTGCCAATTACCTTTGTAGCTCTGATTCCTGGAAATAGCAATGATGTGAAATATCTGATGCCATCCATATATGTGAACCCTAAAGGGTGTAGAGATTCAAATAAGGCAGATTGGGGAAGAATATCTCTAACATCTCCCCCTCACCCCTGTTGAATTATTTATAGCCTCAACTGGGGAATGTTCATTAAGAAATGAGGGGAAACAGGCAGGAAGAAATCCTGAAGTTTTCCCTAAATATCTCAGATATTCCTAAGGAATCCCATAGATAACTGTGTCATGGAGGAGCTGACAGATGGAATATAATAAGCACAGAGATCATACCCCTGTCAGTCAGCATATGAAGCATATAACTGATCCTCAGCAAATCATTACTGATCCTCAGAAAAATGTACTATGAATGGGTCTGTAACCTGACTGGAATTTTCCATAGATGTGTGATATTGGATTTGGGTTGGCAGCTGTACTTGCCAAATCACTTTTGCAAAGGACAGTAGGTCAAGCCAGAGGAGCAAAAGCTGTTCTAATCTTTCTCAAGCAGAACAAGATTTTAAAGGTGTCGAGTTATCTCCCACAAAGGATGTGAACAGCAGATAATAGATCAGGGATTAATACGAGTATCTGTGTCCCCTCGGCTAATTTCTATCTTGAAGCTGGTGTATAAGGTCTCAGATGCTGGGCGACCAGTTGCAGTGCCTCTAAATAGGTGTTTAATCAGGTCTAGAGAGGATGAATACAGGCCTAGGCATCTGGCATGTGGTGCCAGTTCTTCCCCTGCCTTTCAGGGTGGCTTTAGATAAGTCCCTGACAATTTTGTATGTATAGTTTTGTTGTTTAAAGATGTGAAGTAGTGATAACACTACTTGGTGGCATATTTTGTTAGAAACTCCTCCCTTACTAAGTGCAGACCAAACAATAAATGCTTTCTCCTGGTAGGCTGCACAACGGTTTTCTGAACTTGTCTACTCTGGACATGATATCCGATGGGGTTTCTATACCTAAGCATGACTCTTAACCAAGAGTATGTAGTTGTTAATAACACAGGTTAAAAAACTAGTTCAGAGTGCATCCTAAAGTCTAAAGTCAGACTGTCAAAATTTAGATCTTCACTCTGAAACATTACAAGCCCTAAGACAAATTACTTCTCTAAGCTTCATTTTCTGCACCCGAGAAAAAATAATAGTAGCTACAGCGTATCAAGTGTTACTCCAATTAAAACGTGTGAGTGGAAATGCATTTAGCAGCTTGCCTAACACACTCTAACGGTGCAGTACATGTCCATCATCCTTGGACACTGAAGCTTTGGTCTCGAGGGCCATTGAAACCAATACAATGGCCACTGTTTTTCTCAGAGTTCATCATGGTGACAAATGTCTAGACAACTAATGGAAAGAACTCTGTCCTTCCTCAAAGGTCTTCTATTACTTAGGGGGCAAAAGTTACTTCTTATTGAACTCACATTATTCTTTTTCTTCACTCGTCATCTGAACTGCCTTTCTGAATTTTAAGGAAACCACTTCTTAAAGGATTCAGGTGCTACCCCAAGTTAATATTCTAACCAGAGTTTGCTGTCCTCACTTCTAGTTTTCAGCACCACAAACTTCTGGGCTTAAATCCTCCCCAATTCCAGCATCTCTGATTTTCTCATTTCTCCCCTTTTCCTTGACTTCAGATTCTTGTCAACTTAATTCTTTCCTTAAATATGGCTTAAAAAGTGGTAGCACAGCAAATTGGTGTTTGTTTTCAAATCTGTTTTCCCACCTATTAAATGTGTGACATTGGGTAAGTTACTTAACTTCTCTGGGCCTCAGTTTCCTGATTTTAAAAAGTAACAGTCATCAATAATACCCATCTTTATATTTTTATTATTTCTTTTATTTTTATGTTAGTATTATTATGAGGAGTAAATGAGTTAAAACTTGTTAAGCACTTAGAATAGTGCTTGTCATAAACTCTACAAATGTTTAATAATAATAAATGAAAATTCCAAGAATATCACTTGCTCAGCTTTCTGTCATAATTTTGTTATCCATCAAGCTTAGGCTCATAAATATTTTAGCATTTTCAGGACCCACAGTTTCCCCAAATTTATGATAATATTTGGCAAACTTGGTAAAATTTGGAAAAATTTTTTGAAAATCAGTAAAATTTATCTGGAAGAATACTTTTGAGTGACTCTGCATGTAACAAAATCAAGTCTCTTCCCATGGTCTGTGTTTCCAAATTCTTATAACACCAGTTTGAGCTAGTCCAATGCCAAGTTGTGAAATGGACTGAGTTGCTGTTTTAAAGTCTTTACCTCAACACCCCACTCCACACCTCTTCATCAACTTTCATTATCCCTCCATCCTATGGAATCTACCTCCAAGTAAATCTCTATCAGTCATTAGTAATTTAATGTGAATTAAAAGCAATACTTTACCTAAGAGAGTCAATGAGGTATATATATTGTTTTGTGATTTTCACCCTTATGATCAAATCCAGGGTCTGAATCATGACTTTAACAGTCAGCAGCTATTTGATTCTATGAGTTTCTGTTTCCCTATCCAGAAAATGTGTCCCAGGATATCATCTCTGGCCTGGGGTTGCTGTGGAGACCACCCCCAGCTCTATCTCTAGCAAAAGAGGAATTGCTGTTCAGGAAACTCTCATTATATCACCCTAGGATCAGAGCAGGGATTGGTTCAGGAAGGGCTTAGACACAGTGTTGAGCACAATATGGTATATGAACCATCTACATAGAATTTCCTGGAGTGCAGATTCCTGCTCCACCACAAACCTAGGAAATGAGGGTAAAGTGGCCAGAATTCTGCATTTTTTCATAATTAGCAATTCTTCACCCACTAATGTCTGAGAATTTTTGGCCTATCCTAAAAGCAGTGTAAGTAGTTCCTTTGTCCCTCTTTATTCTTCTAGGACCATATCTTAACTTTGGTTTCTACCTTCCACTGAGCAGGACAGGGGCAAAGGAGAGGAGAGATGTTTTTCCAGATGTGAATTGATGATCAATAGGTTGATCAGTGTTTTGACTGGAGCATATAAGACTATCTACAGAGTAATTAGTGCACACTGGGGTAGAAGGATCAAAGTTCTAAAAAAGAAAGGGACCCAGTTGAGTAAGATAATAAGTTTGTAAATAAAAAATAATGCCATATTTTGGACAAATGATAAAAAGAGAAAAACAATAAAATATTTAAGAAAAGCAAAGAAATCTGTATAAGAAAATAATGGTTCAAATAAGAAACAAACTAAAATATAGTATGATTTTAGATAACTGATGTTAAAGACATTCTAATTCACATGACCATGAGGAGTGGCACTAAAACCTGCAAAAAAGAAAATGTAATCTGATCATGCTGTTTGCCCCAGGACTGAGAAATCCTTTCACAGTAAATAAAAATTTGTTGATTTTCAACCCTTAGAATCAACCCATGGATAAAGCATGGGACATTTTTCTAGAATTACAGATCAAAATGTAAATGTTAACAAACAAAATTAAACATGTTATTGACAGTAGTTGGTTGAATAAGGAGAAAGGAACAGCAGAGGCACAGTCTTGTGCAAAGGGAAATTCATGAGATTAGGATGAAAGCTGATAAAACAAGAAATCAATACTAGCTAATATTGCTTGAGAGGGTATGTATGCTGCGTACTAAAGGCTGTAAAAGCATTGTTCTATTTAATCATCACAAACAACCCTTTAAAGTAGGTGTTAACAGTTTCCATGTTTGATAGATGAAGAAACTAAGGCATAGGAAGGTGAAGTGACTTCATAGTCTGAAAAACCAGGATCACGACCCAGGTTATCATTCTCCAGAACCAATGCTTTTAACCAATATGCTAGTGCTTCCTCATAAATAAATCTAGCAAAATAATTACAGCTACAAAATAGAAGCAGCAAATAGATGAAATGAATATGATGTATTGGGAGGGAAGAGGCAGGGGGGGGAGGCAAGAAACAGTGTGTTTATCCTCCTTCCTTATGTTAGTGAGGTAAGAAGTATTGCCTAAAATGGATATATCCTGACAGAGCAGGATAAGCATAACATTTAGAATTATGGGGGTAATATCAAAGCAGTTAAAAACTGTCTCAGGGGAGGGGAAAAGGGTGGGAAAGTTGGATTTCAGTATTATTTGAGTTGTTACAATGTTCATGTATTATTTTTATAAAAATATTTATATTTATTTAAAATAACATCAACTGTGTAAGTGCATCAAAATATGACATTCAAAATCATTTTTACATCTCTCACACATTTATTAAAGGTTTACCTTATCAGGATCATTATTTTCAGCTTAAAGGCCTTTTTAAGAAAACGTCAAGAAATATGAATTTCTAAAATTTGAGTAATATTTCCCAGCCTGGCAGGCAGAGGGTGCAGGGCTTTTAAAAGCAAACTGGATTTCCACCTTGCTTCTGAGAGGTAGTTCTGACTACAAAGGCAGGCGATTCTCTGCAATCAGGGAGCAGGAGCTTTGATCCTCTGGAACTGTAATAAACAGCTTAAAGGAAAGAAATCAGGAAGCAGGGTGCCTGGGGAAGCCGGTCAGCCTCTGTGTGATGGCCTCCTTTGTTTTTACAAGGCTGATCTCATAAATGTTGCAGTAGGAACAGTACTGTGCATTTTTAGGCTCAGTTATCATGATTTTCCATGTTTTTACTTCATGATGACTTGAGAAAGCATTTTTATACTCCCTTTAAAATGGGGATATCCTATTTGAATTGCCTGGTAAAAGCAATCAAACACTACAGCCTAAGGAAGTCACTTGTTAAGCATATCTGTCTATCTATCTATCTATCTATCTATCTATCTATCTATCGATCTATCGATCTATCTATCTTCTATTTATCCATTCATCTATCCATCCACTTATCATCTACCTATCCCTATCATCTACCTACCTATTCATCTAACCATATCTATGTCTACCTGTCTATCTCTATCATCTATCTATCCCTATCTATCTATCAAATCTATCTATCATTTATTTAACTTGTCTACCTATCCTTTCATCTATCCATCCATCTACCTATCATCTACCTATCTCTATCATCTACCACCTATCTATACATCTATCCATATCTATGTCTATCTCTATCATCTATCTGCCTAATCTATTTTCCTATCCACCCACCCACCCATACACCTATATCTCTCTCATCTCTATTTCTCTATCTAGTTATCCATTCCTATATACAGAACAACAACAACAATGACTTATAAGTCTCTTCCCTACATTGTTGAATTTTATCCCACAATTTTATGGAATAGATATGTACAGAATTTTTATCCTGGTAAAGCATTGAAGACACTGAGACCCTTGAAGATTGAGTCAAATGTTATTACACAACCAATAAAAAGTGGGGCAAAGAATTAAACCCACATCTTCTATGACCTCCTTTCCCCCCATTCTCCCATGTGCTGACTCCATTCCAGCCTCATTACCTTACTGATAGCTTCCTGGGACACCAGGCATCCTTCCTTTGGGATTTTGCTGTGCTTATCCCCACACTCTGGAATTATCTTCACTCAAATGGCAGACCTGAGTACCTCTTTCTAGACTTTACTCAAATCTCACCCTCCAAGTGAGGCTTACTCTGTCCACCCTTTAAACTGAAACCCATGCTTCTCCCACCTCCAATCTCAATATCCCTGCTACTACCTAGAATTGTCCTTAGCATATCCCAGAACTCAACACATTTGAAATTAATAAGTGAATAAACTGCCTGCTGAATACTGAACTAACTGGATCTCACATACGTATTCCACACTATTAAAAGTTGTGCTTATATATTTCCCCAAACTACTAATGTCCATTTATCCAAGCCAGAAAGCTAGAAAAGCTCTAGTCTTGTTGCCTTATCTACATCACCTCCCTCTCTTCTCACCTACTCACCATCTCTGCTTTCAGTTACTCTAGACCAGGAGATTATTGTTTCATTTTGCTTGGGTCACTGCCAAGTTTCCCATAAGTCTCTTTGCCTCTGTTCTGGCACCTGTTAATTCTTCCTTCTCACAGCCAAAGGGATATTTCTAAAATCTACATATCATTTTGCCACTTTCTTGCTTACTGTCTTTTTGGATCTCCACCTTCAGGATAATGGACACATGCCCTGCCATGGTAATGTTTGCCTGATCTGCCCCTGTCAAACCTTGCAGCCACAACTCTCTTTCCATCCACATCTGACCACCTACCATTGTCCCACTTGCTCGTGATTGCTCTTACTTCCCTGCCTTTAACCTGGTTTTTCCTTGACTTGGAAACAGCCGTTCTGCACCTGGCTGCTCCCTCTTCCTTCAAGGCATGGTCCATGTTTCATCTCACCCAGTAGTATGTCCCTTCTACCTGCTATTACCATAGCATTTCCACCTCCAGTTGTATTTTTTTTTGGTCTATTCACCTGTGGCCCCCACTATATTGTAAATTGCTCTGGGGCAACTGATGCCTATCAAATCTCTATCACCAGGGCCTGGCACAGAGTCTAAGGTATAGTCATCGCTGAATACATAAATTACCTAAGGAGCTGAGGGAATTGCTTGCATTTTTCTCTTCCATCATAAGATGGTTCTCCTGGGTTGTGAAGTCCTGAAGAAAAGATTGTATTTTCATATTAACTACAGTAAAGAATAAGACACTAGGGTCAGTCAGATCTGGATGATATTTTAACTCTTGTGATGTGCTGTTTTAGTGGTTTATACTAGAGACAGACTGGTTATTTAAGAGGACATTTTTCTGACATTTTTAAGAATGCTGACATCTAATATGTTATAACCTTCACTTAAAGTTTTCAACAATTTCAGTGCATAGATGCTGAACCCATTCATTTTGGGTGAAGGATGGATGTGGGATGATGATTAGTCTAAGTCTAAATTAAAAATACACAAAAAAGACATTTAAACATTTTAAGGACTAAAATTGTGAAGTGTGATTTCTGAATATGCACTGGGGATGACTGAACCTATAGTGAGGTCATAGGGGTGGGAGACAAGCACAGAGGAAAGGGGGGGGTTTCTCTGGCCCTCACTTCCCCCTGGGTGGCCATCCCTAATGTTCAAGGCACAGACAGAAGCCAGTCCATGTGGTCATAAAGTGGCCACAGAAAATGAAATAGTTAAGTCTGACTCAACACATCATCACACCTGCAAGACAATTCTTCCTCCATAGTTGAGTCAAAGAGCAAAGACACACAAACAGAGATAAATTAACAAGAACAAGTTTATTTAAAAATATATCTCTCTATATAGCTATATATATATATCATGTGGGGAAAATAAAGTTTCATTCAAGAAAATGGATATGAGGAAAATAGGCATTTGTAGGCAGCAAGCGGGCATCCTGCCAATTCCAAGACAAGAGGAAAGGTCCAGAGTTTGGGTCTGCTCTGGTATCACACAAGCCAGGGAAAGCAAAGTTGACAATACATGCAGCTCTCTCTTCTACTCTCTACGGTGGAACTCTTCAAGTCCACTGCAATGAATTCTGGCTAGCCTCTCTCTCTCTCTCTCTCTCTCTCTCTCTCTCTCTCTCTCTCTCTCTCTCTCTCTCTCTCTCTCACACACACACACACACACACACACACATACACACACACACATTGGGCCTCCAGCTTGCTGAATGTGAACAGGCTGAGTTGGACATCACTAGAAGGAAGCAATTTCTTTCCAGATGTGCAAAGACCATTCATGAGGAGACTGAATACATGCCATTTCTGGAGGGCATTCTTGCTTTTTACTGGATGAGATCCGGTATCTTGTGCTGGAGGAAATATCTTTTATGAAGCCCTGGGTAGGTGATGGGGGTTCCCAAAAGACAAAGCTGCTACTTGCCTTGCCCTTGCCAGATGCACAGTTGCTTTGACCAAAGGTGGCAGCAAAAGTGCCTCCACACACAGGTATTCTCCCAGTGGTGCTGGCTGATCAAAAGCCAAAGGGGTACCCTTGCTGGAGGGGCCCCAGGTGGTTTGACTTAAAGGAAAATGGGAAGATTTCCCCTAAAAATATATGTTGGTGTCCCTTCTGACTTTGGCCAGGTGAGCTCAAGTTTCCCTCATGAAAGGAGAGAACACAAGGGCCACCAAGCACAGGTGTGGTGCTAGACCCTTCCACCACCATGTGGGCTGTGACCAGGTGGGCCCAAAGTGCCCTGATGGAACACAAGGGCCCTCAAGCACAGTTGTGGTGCTGTCCCCTCCCACTGCATCACCTATGTGTGACCTGGTGGAAGGAGGGAACACAAGAGCCCTCAAGCACAGGTGTGGTGCTGTCCCCTTCCACTGCACCACTTGTGCTCTGGCCAACTGGCCCACTGGTGCCCTGATAGGAGAGAAACACAAGGAACCTCAAGCATAGGTGTGTTACTGTCCCCTTCTATTGTCCCACCTGTTTTCTGGACAGGTGGATTCCAGGTGCTCTGCATGAAGGTGAAGCCAGAGGTGTCTTTAAATACCGGCATGGTGCTGGTCCCTCCTGCACTAGGTGTGCTCTGACCAGTTGGGCCCTGAGAAGCAGAAATAGTGCTGGATATTCTGCTTGGTACTGCTCCAAAGGTGAGAGATCCAGATGTGGAAGTGGGTCCTGGGGTGGATACACTGGTCCCACAGCTACTACTTCCCATCTGGGTTGCCTATCCCAAAATGGGAAGTGAGGCTGGGGTAGTGTTTGCAAAGAGTGAGTCACTGTTCCCAGTGCTGGGCATCTTGGTGGCAGTTCCAAAGCCAGAAGCCATGGATGTGCCAGTAAGGGCAACACCTAGGGTGTTTCCAAAGGTCATCAGGGTGCTGACTGGGATGCCAAATCTGGGACATAGGGATGTCAATCCAGCAAATGCTGGTGGTGGTATCCTGCTACTGGGTGCCTGTGCTGTGGTAGAACTGAAGCCTGCAGCATGTTCTGAGGTTGATAAGTTTCCCAAAGGGAAGGAGGGGTTATAGCTGTTGGCTCCCAACTGCTGCCCACTGTGGACCCCAAATTTGGGCTGAGGTGTGGCTCCTGGGTAAAAGGGAAGGTTGTAAGTTGGAGGTGAGTCATTGACTGATGGTGCAGGCAAGCCAGTGGAGACTTGGTTTGAAGAAATGCTGCCATTGCATGGTGTGTTGTCAGGACCAGGAAGTGCCGTGTAAAATGGGAAGTTCTTCCTAGAGACAGGAGGAGACTGGAGATAGATCACAGCCTTGGAAGAGGCATGGTATCCATATCCTCAGGATAAAATATAGGCCTGGGTGCTAAGTGTGCAGAGGTGCTGCCTGCTGGAGTGTAGGCAACCACAGAAGGAGTGATGGGAAGGCCAGTGAAGACAGGAGGACTGGCTCTCTGCTGCTGCCCATCAAGGTCTCCAAATGTGGGCTGAGGGGGAGCTACAGGGCCAAAGGGGAGGTTGAAAATTGGGGTGGGTGTGTTGTCCATAAATACAGGTGGGTTGAAGGAAACTGGGGCCTTGGCAAGAGGTATTTGCTCCATACTACAATAGGCTAGGGCAAATTGGAGGAAAATCACAATTGGGCTGGGAGGATACCTGAAAATAACAGCCTGGGAAGGGGGACTGGTGTCCATATCAGTTACATTAGGGTCTGAGGCAGGCTGGGAGGTCCAATGTGCAAATGTGGGGGCTGGGAAGTTGGGCATGATCATGGGAGTAAAGAGGGGCTACCTGGGGAAGACAGGGATATTGGTGGAAATGACTGTGGGAGGGGTCGGTAAGAATAAAGGAGGATCTATGCACATAAGTGTGGGTGATTGCTTTCTGCAGGTGGTATGCTGAAAGGAGAGGGTTAAGGTGTTGGAAGGAGAGGGGAGATCAGAAATAGATGTTGCAGCCATGAGCAGATGCAAAGGTGTGGCAGCCCTGAGTGGCTGTGAAGCTGTGGCAGCTGTAAGCAGATGTGAATGTGGGGCAGCCTCAAGTGAAAAAGAAACTGAGGCAGCCATTAGTGGATTTGAAACTGTGGCAGCCTTGAGAGGATGTGAAGCTGTGGCAGTTGTGACTGGATGCAAAGCTGTGGCAACCTCCAATGGATGCGAAGCAGGGGCAGCTTTGAGAGAACGTGAAGCAGGGGCAGCCTCGAGTGGATGGGAAGCCATGGCAGCTGTGAGTGGACATGAAGCCGTGGCAGCCATGAGGGGATGTGAAGCTGTGGCAGCCTTGAATGGACGTGAATCAGTGGCAGCCTCAAGAGGACGTGAAGCTGTGGCAGCTGTGAGTGGATGGGAAACCACGGCAGCCTCAAGTGGAGGTGAAGCCATGGCAGCCATGAGCAGATGTGAAGCTACGGGAGCTTCGAATGGATGCGAAGCCATGGCAGCCTCGAGAGGACATGAAGCCATGGCAGCCTCAAGAGGACATGAAGCTGTGGCAGCCTCGAGTGGACACGAATTCATGGCAGCCTCAAGAGAACACAATGTTGTGGCAGCGTCGAGAGAACACGAAGCTGTGGTAGCCATGAGTGGACGCAAAGCTGCAGCATCCTCGAATGGACGTGAAGCTGTGGCAGCCTTGAGAGGACATGAATCAGTGGCAGCTGTGAGTGGATGCAAAGCTGTGGCAGCCATGAGGGGAGAAGCTGTGGCAGCCTTAAATGGAAGTGAATCAGTGGCAGCCTCAAGAGGATGTGCAGCCAAGAGCAGATGTGAAGCCGTGGCAGTGTCAAGAGGACATGAAGCTGTGGCAGCCTCAAGAGGATGTGAAGCCATGGCAGCCTCGAGTGGATGTGAAGCCGTGGCAGCATCGAGTGGACGCAAAGACGTGGCAGCCTTAAGAGGATGGGAAGCTGTGGTAGCCTCAAGAGGAGGCGAAACCATGGCAGCCGGGAGTGGATGTGAAGCCGTGGCAGCTCTGAGCAGATGCAAAGCCCTGGCAGCCATGAGTGGACATGAAGCCATGGCAGCCATGAGCAAATGTGAGGCCGTGGCAGCCGTGAGCAGACGTGAAGCCGTGGCAGCCTAAAGTGGACCCAAAGGTGTGGCAGCCAATAGCGGACGCAAAGCTGCGGCAGCGATGAGCAGATGCGAAGCTGTGGAATCTATCAGTGAATGCAAAGGGCCTCTGTTCTTTGTAGGTGGACCGTCAGAGAGGAGGTTGAATCTAAAGGGAGACAGAGATTGAGTAGGAAGAGCAAAAGGAGAGTTGGGAATTGGTTTTTGATCAATAATAGTTGACGTGGGGTAAGGTACAGGGGCAGAGAGGTTTGGGGGCCTGGCAGACAGGTCAGCTAATTCAGTGACTGCTATTGAGGTGGTAGCTGGGATTGGCACAGTGACTGTGGCTTGGCTAAAGTTGTCTGCAGTTTCTGCAAAAGGCAGAGAGAAAGAATTGGCAGGCTCAGTGACACTACTATCTCCAGTGGTCTCAATTTTATCCTCCTCTGAGATGTCATGGTCCTGTTTTTGCTCATCATTCTTTTCCCAGCATGGATCTTCAGCAGTGGCTATCCGAGGAAGCTTCAGAGGTGGGGGCCACACACCTCCACCCCACAACAGTGGCAGCAGCAGTAGCAATGGCAGTGGCATTGGTATTTTCCTTTTACAGGGCCTACAACTGGCTGGTGTGGGTGGAGGAGTGCTCCTTGATGGCATAGCTGAACGATGTTCCGTCTGCATTTCCTTCCCTGGCAGTGAGCCTGGAGAGCTGCTGCCATGGCTTCCATCCAGCACTGCCTTTGGTGGTCTCTCTGGCAGCAGGGAGCAGGATGAGGATGCACCAGTGAGCCATATTGCACCTTCCAGACGGTAGGACACCTCCAGCAGGCCTGTCTGAGCTCGTGATGGCACAGTTGTTGACAAAGGAGCTCACAGTAGACTCTTGGGCCTTCTGAAACAAGCTGTCTTCTTGTGAGTGCTTAAAACAGAGGTTTTCCTTCAGTGGTTCAGGACTGCCCTGGAAGGAAGTGACCACTTCCTCCGTCTCCAGGGTCCTGGATGTTGCTGGTATATTCCCACTGGTGTGGGGGCCCCTTCTTTGATCATCCTGCTTTCTGGTATCTCTGTGATCCTCCTCCTCCTTTGCTCTCTCTTTTCTACCCTCTTCTGGGGCCTTCAGTCCAGTCTCCTTCAGGCGAAGATGTGGGAGGTGGATGGATGGCACCAGCCTCCTAGGACTACCTGCTTAGGTGGCAAACAGAGAAGGGACAGTTTGTGCCCTGGAGGAGGGATCTTTATCATCCCAGAAGAGTAGCCAAACATCTTGGAGTTGCTAGATGACAACACTGGCTTCAGGCTATCCCTCCTGAACAAACACCGAAGGACGCCCAGAAAGGAGTATTGAGGCTCCCAGATCGGTATCTCCTCTGGGGGCCGATGTAAATCGTAGAATGTAACTTCACGCTATCCAGGTGGAACAGCCTGCGGGCAGGGCCAGGAAGAGATGCAGGGGCAGCGGGGTGATCTCTGCGGGTGGGATAAACGGGTGGGCGACCGCCAGGTCCATGGCAGCGGCTGTGGGGTCGGGGGCAAGGTTACTAAGAAAATTGCCCATAAAGAGCTATCTGGGCGCTGTCTCATCAAGGGAGTGGAGTATGAAAGTCAAGTGAGGTCTGCTAGCTTCGGACTCTGTTGGAGGCAGGGACCACACTGGCACTGTTCAGCTCCTGGCTTGAGGCTTGTGACGCTGCATCTGGATGCATCACAGAGGAAGGGCGCGTGATACAAGGGCACGCGTCACAGATGGGGCATAGGGAAGATGACAGGAAGGGGTAGGCATAAAAGGTGCCAAAGGAGAAACTGCGAGGGCCAATGGCTCAGCCTCTGGCTCTCCTTCACAGTCTGGATCTAGGCACGTCTTCTCTGTGGTCATCCTGTTAATGAACATTACCAGTAGGGCTGCGAAGATTTCCCAAGAGGGCATGCAATGCCCTGACTTGCCCAGATGCTGCACCCCACAATATACCTTCCTGGCATAGCTAGGTTCTCTTCACTTCTTTTTATAAATTTGGTAAGAACAACAATGAAGCTTTAGAAATTTCCATGGGTCATGAAAATGATAATGCCCAACCCAGGATTTGAACCCACGCTCTGTGATTCCAGAGCTCATTCATTTAGCCACCAGACTGTAGGGCCTCCTCATGTAGTAATTATATACTATGTAATAATTATGTATTATCTAGAATAAAATAGTATTAGGGTATTTAGCAACAGGGCACACCTAGAAAGAGCATACGCACTGGCATACTAGGAGCCCTTATTTGGTTAAACTCAAGTTCAGCTTCATCCAGACTGGGCTAGTTGAGACTACTCAAAGTGTGGAGTAGGAACCACCAATTGTCAGCATAGCACCATTAGGTATTTCTCTTCTAATTGAGCCTTCCACCCCAGTTTTTTGGGTCTAGTTTGAAGGATTCAAATATGTAAGGATTATAGATAAAATTTTATCTATCCTGGAAGAAATTTTACAAGGGAATATTCCATATGGATAAGAGGCCAGTTTCTCTGGCCCTCCTAGAATATGCCTAGCAAGGCTTCTCATCCATGTTTATGAAGCAAATAGGTCATTTCAAGTTAATAGTAAAGCAACGGATTAAAGTACGATCAGCACAATTTGGTCATTGTGAACAAGCCAGTTGGGTCCATGATTCACTACACATTATTGGTCCTTAAATGTAACTTTAGAGATTCTTCTGCCCAAGAGTGGAGACATACTCTTGGATGTCCAGGACAAGAAGAAATGTATTATTGTCATAGGAGTTGGAACTTTCAGTATGACAAGAAGGATTTAAATAATAACTGGCTAACACGTGACTTGATAAAGTTTGAATCTTGTTTCTTTGGTTTGAGTCAGAGTATTTTTTCTCTCTCAAGGGCTGAAATATATCAGGCATATGATGTAGAGAAGTTTTAGAATCAAGGATGAGAGTTTAGTGAATATATATGTGCTTTCCTACTTTTTATATATTTAAAATAAATAGACATAATTCATTTAGTACAAAACTGGTGTTAGCCATGAGATTCTTTTTATACTATGCCAGAGCAAATTTGAACTTGCATTCCCAACCAACCTTGAGGTTGGTAAGATATAGAAGATTTTACTCAGACCCAAATTCTGTTTGAAAGAGATGAAATATTATAAGCCCATTCTAAGCCTGCCAGGAGAAGAAATGATTTGCAGTAATGGCATTTAACTAGAATTCCTTGATATCATTTGAGGAGAATTCAATAAGGAATAATTTCTTGATTTTGTTTGTATGAGCAAAAATGCAAAGCTGGTCCAATTTTTGGACAAAGATTTCTCACAAAATCTTGGAAAAAGATGATCACATATCTTGGACAAACATTTGAAAACAATAAATCACAGCCATGATATTTCCAACCTTTATTTCTCCAAAAAGGGAAAAACAATAAAAGAGAAGTTGGGCAAGTGTAGCCCATAAAACTGCACTTATTTGATATTTTTTCCTGTCAAATGGGAATAAATGGGCAAGATGATATTTTGAGATATGGAATATTCTCTAATTTGTTCTTGTAAGGCAAAATAACATTTGGTGACAGGTGGTTATTCTTAGATGATTTGGCTTAGCAGAGCAAACATGATGAGATAAAATTTGTTAGGGCAAAATATTTTTTTAGAAATCAATAATTAATAAAATATTTTAATAATAATAGTAGTAGTAATATATAGTTGCCTGGTGAGACTTCTCTTAATTTGACAATTTGTAATCCACCAATCTCTAATCAGATCAAATGAACCCAGGAGTGTTCAACCACAAAATGAAATCATGATAGTGACAATAAACATGGCTGACAGCTTGTTTTCCTGTCTGACTCACCAACAATCTATTGTAATTCTTACAGGGTTAATGTGGAGGCATACCAAGAGATCCATGGAACTTATTAAGTGAACTTTTCCCCCTCAAAACAAGTTTAGTTATTTTCATTGTTTTTGGACTTTTCCCCCTCAAAATAAATTTAGTTTCCTTGTTTTCAGCCTTTCTTCTCTCTTCTGCTTTTCACTATAACCAGGGCTCACCAAAACAGAAGCCCCTTCTTAGTTTTGTTTTATCCATGACCTTCTACTCCATTTTTGCCTTTAGAAACATATCAAAGTCATTCTGTGATTGATGACTTTCACACTCACAATTTCTTGGCTTTCATTGGTCTACCAATTTTAGTATTTCTATACTTTCATTTAAATACAGTTTCGGGAAGAAGAGAAGGTAAATACAGGTCGCTGATGTGCCATCTTGAAATGGACATTGCTGTGGATTATAGTAACATCCAATTTTACCATAATAGAAGGCCAACTGTGGTAGATTGAATTATGTACTCCAGAAAAAAGGAAAAACTAGTTATTTATCTTAGTTCCATTCTAGTCAATGTGACCACATTGTAAATAGGATCTTTTACATCCTGAATCAGGATGGGTTTTAGTCCCAGTACTGGAGGCCATATAAACAGAAAGCCATGGAGAAGCTGGAAACAAAAGTCATTGGGAACCCAGAGGAGAAAAGAAAGGATATCACCACATGTTGGGATAATCAAGGAACCCAAGTATGCTGGCCAGCCAAAATTCTCTCAACCAGGGAGGAAGCAAGCCTTCTAGCCTCTGAAACTGTGAGCCAAGAAATTCCTGTTCTCAAGCCAACCCATTGTGTGGTATTTGTCCTAGAAGCATGGAAACTAAGACACCAAACTTGGCATTAACTGATGTAAAATTATAGATTTCAACTTTTCTTGAACAATTACTAAGGCATGGTCATTTGTAATTGGAAAACAAAACCTATCCCATGGATTTGATTTGAGGATTAAATTAGATAATGAACATGAAAATGCTTTGTAAAGTTTAAAATGCTCTATAAAAACGTGTTTTACTGTTATTATATTTGTTGTTATTTCAATTTCACCTCTCATATGTCTATGTGAGGAAGTGCCTTTTGGTTTACTATTTTGAAAACCGTACTGTATTTCCTAGTAGCTCAGTGGAAATGGCATTGTTTGTAAGGGTTGGGAGTGAGGTCATAGATGTTTCTTGATACCTATAATGTCACCATATTTTCCACAACTAATTTATCCATGCATTCTTCCTTCCAGTTTTCTTAAGGATCCCTTTCAAGTCAGATCCTTTACATGAAGTGTTGGCAAATGTTTTCCAGATTTTAAATAACTTAGGCTTTGCAGGCCATACAGGGTTTCTTGTAGCTTCCCTTTCTCCTCCTCCTTTAACACTTTCAAACTGCAAGAACCATTCTTAGCTCACAAATATCACAAAAACAGACTGAAGGACTGATTTGGCCACTGGGCTACAGTTTGCCAAACACCATGGTACATTTTTGGGTAAATCACCTGCTGCTCTTGTACTTGCTCTCCTACAGTCTCTAGTTAGCATGGTATCCATAGTGACCCTGTTAAAATATGTCAGATTGTATTACTTAAATCTCTTCCATGGCTCACTCAAAGCAAAAGGTGATATCCTCGAAATGCCTCCAGGGCCCTACTAAATCTTGATCCTCCATTTCCTTTCTGACCTCATTTCCTTCTCGTTCTCCAGTTTGCTCACTCTGTCTCCCCCCACCCCTGACATCTTTCTATTCCCTGAATACTCCAGGTACAACTCTTGCCTCGTGGACAATGTTTATGATTTCATATCCAGATAGCCATCATTTCATATTGAATGAAATAAAGAACCTAAATACATCAGTTTATTTCTTCTCTGCAGTCTCCCATTTGCCTCTGTACTAGCTCTTTGTTGGAAAGAATCAAGATAGAATTTTTTAAAAAATATATAAAAAAAGACAATTTAAATGATAAATGGACTATTATATATCATTATGAGAGTGTGCAGAATTAAATATGGCCTAGTCCAAATTTTATTTTAATGCTGTATGTTAGGATGGAATCTTCAAGGTATTTTCTTAAATAAGAATTACTCAGTATGTTTGGAATGGAAGCACAGACACATGCCTTCAATCACCAGTTAAGTTTTCTACGCAGAATCATTTTCAGACACTATTCTATGAACTTGGCATCTCACCAGCTTTCACTGTTTCTAAGATACCTCTTAGTTCTTAGTTCTCCAATTTCAATCTTACCTGTAACAGTTACATAGAACAAGACATGTTCTTAATCTTGTTTTGCATTCCTGTGAGTGTGAACTCATTGAAAATAGGTCCTCTTGAAATGCTATTTTTAAAGTGTGGCCCAATGGAATGAGGGTGGGCCTTAATCCAGATTTATAAAGAGGACCTGGAAGTCACAGAAGTCAGAAAAGGAGAAGACACCTCCATGTAATGTGAGGAAGAGATTCAAGCCAAGGAACACAGAGGATTGTGGCAAGCCAGCACTGGAACACAATGGAGCTGGGAGGAAGCAAGCCTTTTAGTCACTGAATCTGTGAGACAAAAAATTGTAGTTGTTCAAGCCAACTCATTGTGTGATATTTGTCATAGCACCCTGGGAAACTAAAACCCTACCACAAAATAAATATGACCACTTGGTAAAGTCGTGGTTTGTCTAGGGTCCTTTTCCCATTCTTTAATTTGCAGAGTTGTACTAGATAACCAATTATAACATCTAGACTCTTTGTAATGATAGTTTAAATGTTCTTGGGAGTATAAAAAAAAGTGAAAGACAATGACACTATCAAGCTGTTCCATATCTCTTTAACTATGACTTTAGACTGTAACTTTAGAGATGCCTCCATTTTACAGATAAGATGACAGGCACAGAGTAAACTGATGGTTTTCCTAAAGGCTCCAAAGAATATGGAACTAAAACATAAGTTTCCTTCTCTTCTTCAGCTCACCTAGCTGACATATTAACTACTGAGAATTAAGCTGTGAAGCATATTAGAAGGGTGTTTTAATAGAGGCTATTCTTAAAGGATTTACATCTGATAGCAGGGAGCATTACAATTCTCAGAAGATCAACTAATCTCATGATATTTGCAGCCCTATTTTCATGTCAAGCAAGTTGCATAAGTGCCAGGTAATCAACTGAACTTCTGGATGCTTCTCTGAACTAAGATTCTGAAACTCTTGAAGTTCATGTTATGCTATCTGAAATTTATACTAGATAAGGCATTTTCTAGAGAGTACATTCAAACTTTTATATTCATGTGCAAGGAATAAACTCTGTGAGCTGGGATGGGGTTTATGCCCTCATCTTCAGAGTGGTAATAATTTCCTGGTGAAATATAATCATTATGGAACATATTTCCTCAAAATAGAAAAATGGTAAAATCAGGTTTTGAATATTAAATAAGCATTTATACATTTACTTACCATACATATATTTATTGTATCTACTAAGTGAATTATCTTTGGGAAATGCAAAACTATTTTTTCCTGTTTTCCCACATGTCTGTGATCTCCTAAGCAAGACCTATGCTTCATTAACTTCAAGAACCAGCATCTAATATAGTGCCTAAGACAGAGTAGGTTATCAATAAATATGCAATAGATGAATTTACAAATGGAGACATGACTTCTCTTCCAGATGAACACATTCTTAAATAGAAGCCAAGCCAGGGGAAAATAGGGAAAAAATCATTTTCATTCACAGCATTGCAGTTGTGTATAAATGATACATATAAGAAATGTAATTACATACAAATTATGGAATCTTCATAAGAGAAACCATTTGGAAAAGGGAGAGATGGATTTTGAACAAACCATATGGCAAAGCACAGAGAACCTAGCATTTGGGCTAAGCATGAGTTTAAAACAAGTTTGCAATGTGGTGATATTATGAGTGGAGGTAATGGCATAAACTCAACTGGACTGTTTTGCAGAGTTTATGAGGGCTGTCCAAGGTCCAGCAACAATTACATAGTAGAACTAGAATCACAACTAAGGCCTGGTGAACTACAAATCTCAAGCTCTTTCCTTGAAACCATGTTGCATTTGACCGTAAATATTTTGGTGGATTTGTAGAAACTGGCCCCATACTGAGGGTGGGAAAAAATGACAGTGAAGATTGTTGAAATGCATCTAAATACTACTTTTGAATGAATGGGTCCCTTCCCTGCTAGCAGTGAACATGGAGAACCCATCAGAAGGCTCAAGGAAAAGACTTATTGAGTGATTGAAACTGCAGCAAAGAGAAATAACAAGAAGGGGAGGCATGTACTAGTTACACAGAGGATATATTATTTTTTAATGACCTAAGGACTGTCAACACTAAGATATCAGCATCAGCAGATTGTAGATAATGGATGAAATCCAGGTCCACATGAATTTAATCCTTGACAATAGCTAGTGTAAGTAGAAGGACAAGAGAATGCAGAGCCATCCCCAAATAAATTCCAGTGGACCTGACCACAGAAATAGCATCCAACTCTCCGTAACTTTTAAAAACTCTTTGTATATTGTTATATGGCTAAGATAATTTAAAATATTTCATCATTTCATTCCTAAAAGAAGCAGAAAAACCAGGGTTATCATAGCTCCTTCCTAAGGACTATCCACCACCAAATTCTAATTCATCATCAAACCCTTAGGGTTAAACCTCTTGAGTTATCCTTCTAATTTGTTCTCTGGTTTTCCCAGTAGGCCTTTATTGTTTTGGAATTATTAATTTTCTTTTCTTTCCCCTTGAATTATTCCTTAGTAATGGATTTATTTATATTAGGGTAAGCTTGCTAAAATGCAAATGTGATCATTTCAGTTGAATCATATCAAAGAAGGACTCTTCTTTTATAGATATTCATGATGTCTGTATCTCCTTCTAACCTTCTCTCCTGCTGTTCCCCATTCACATTGCAGGATTATATGAACAATTCAGTATCTTGAATTATGCTTTTCCCTCCATCAAGGAATCATTTTTCCCTGTTTTGCACCTGGAAAATTCCAATTCACTCTATTTTTAAAATGTATTAAAATATATCACCCATACATGAACACACATAAAAAATAAGTGTATAATAATAGTTGTGAACTTACAAAACAAACATACATAATATCATACAGGATTCTCATACCACAACCTACCACCAATACCTTGCATTGTTGTGAAACATTTTTAACTAATGATTAAAGAGCATCTTCAAAATATTACTACTAACCAAAATATTTTCCCCTAACCCACCCTATTATTATTATTTATATCATTTATACATGAACATACATAAACAATACATTCGTAGTAAAAGTTGTGAACTTACAAAGCAAACATTCATAACATCATACAGGGGTTCCATACATCAACCCTCCACCAATACCTTGCATTATTGTGAGACATTTGTTCAAATTATGAAAGAATATTGTCAAAATCTTACTACTAATTATAGTCCTTAACTTACGTTTGGTGTATTTCCCCCCCAACCCACCCTATTATTATTTTTTAAATATATTTTTATGACAAAAGTTGTAAACTTACAAAACAATCATGCACATGTGCAGAATTCCCAAACAACACCCCTCTATCAACACACCAAACCAAGGTGGAACATTTGTTACAGATTATGAGATATCATTTGATTATTACTAGTTTCACAACATACATTTGGCACACATTTTCCATACTCCTCCATTATCAACACAGTACATCTTTGGTGAAGATGCAAGAATATTACATTATTACTGTTAACCACACTCCACAAGTCACTCCAGTTGTATTTTTTCCATGCTTCTCCACATTCCCACCACCCTGCAATAGTGATGTACACCTGCTCTAGCTCACAAAGGACACACTAGAATCTCTACCATCAACCACTATTCTCATCCACCTCTGAGAGGTTTATTGTGTGATTCAGCCCCTAGAATAGTCTCTAGCTTTCTGTCAATTGGCATTTACATCCCTAGACTAACATTTTCAGCCACATCCCCATTTATAAACCAGCTGTCACTCACTATAATGTGTTACCATCAACTCTGTCCATTTCCACACTTT
Source organism: Cabassous unicinctus (assembly GCA_029593785.1). Lineage (NCBI taxonomy): Eukaryota > Metazoa > Chordata > Mammalia > Cingulata > Chlamyphoridae > Cabassous > Cabassous unicinctus. The sequence goes on along the minus strand of JAQZBX010008683.1, from coordinate 9,345 downwards.
TCAGTAAAGCTAATTAAAACTTCTACATACATTAAATATCAGCAGTCCATCTCAGTCCTCTTCTTATCTCCTCTAAGAATCCACCACCTACCACCAGGTCTTGAAGATATTTTTCTACATTTTCTTCTAGAAGCTTTATGGTTCTTGCTTTTATATTTAGGTGTTTTATTCATTTTGAGTTAATTTTTGTATAGGGTTCCTCTTTTCTTCTTTTGCTATGTATATCAAACTTTCTCACCACCATTTGTTGAATGGACTGTTCTCCCTGAGCTGGGTAGGTTTGACAGGCTGTTCAAAAACCACGTGACCATATATGTGAAGGTCTGTTTTTTAACCATCAATTCAGTTGCATTGGTCTATGTGTCTGTCTTTATGCTAATACTATGCTGTTTTAACCACTGTAGCTAAGTAAAACAACTTAAAGTCTGGAGATGAGAGTCCTCTGACTTTGCTTTTTCCTTTTTAAGAAGTTTCTGGCTATTCAGAACCCCTTATCCTTCCAAGTAAATTTGAAATCATGTTTTCCATTTATTTAGAAAATGCTGGTGGAGTTTTTATTGGGATTGCATGAAATCTGTATATCAATTTGAATAGAATTGACATCTTAATGATATTTGGTCTTTCAATCCATGAGCATGGAATGTTCTTTCAATTATTTAGGTCTTTTTTTTATTTCTTTTAACAATGAGTTGTAGTTTTCTGAGTACGAGTGCTTTACATCATTGGTTAAGTTTATTCTTGAATATTTGGGTTTTATCTGTTATATTTTATTTTCACCACTCTTTTGATACTTTTAGTTACTTCTATTGATATAGTCTTCATTTCTAGACTCTCTTCCAGACCTCGCTCTACTGTCTTTTCTTTTCAGGCTGTAGCACACACTTTAGTATATACTGCAAAGCAGGTCTCTTGGTTACAAACTCTCTCAGTTTCTGTTTATCCATGAATATTCTAAACTCACCTTCATTTTTGAAAGACAATCTTGCCGGATATGAAATTCTTGGCTGGAAGTTTTTCCCTTGCAGTATCTTAAATATATCATACCTCTGTCTTCTTGCCTCCATTGTTACTGATAAGTGATTAGCACTTAATCCTATTGGGTATCCCTTATATGTTATGCATTGCTTTTCTCTTGCTGCTCTCCAAATTCTCTCTTTGTCTTTGGCATTTGACATTCTGATCAGTATGTGTCTCGGAGTTGGTCTATTCTGATTTTTTCGGATGGGAGTATGTCATGCTTCTTGGACATGGATATCTATGTCCTTCAATAGGGTTGGGAAATTTTCTGCCATTATTTCTTCAAATATTCCTTCTGTCCCTTTTCCTTTCTCTTCTCCTTCTGGGACATCCATGACATGTATGTTTGCATGTCTCTTTCTATCCTTAATTCCCTGAGACCTTATTCAACTTTTTCCAATCTTTTCTTCTTCTGTTTTTTTGTATGTTCACTTTCAGAGGCCATTTGTTCAAGCTCACCAATCCTTTCTTCTGCCTTCTCAAATCTGCTATTATATGATTACAGTATATTTTTAATTTCATTTATTGCACCTTTCATTCTCATAAGATCTGCTATTTTTCTATGTATGCTTTCAAATTCTTTTTTGTCCTCATCCAATGTCTTCTTAATATCCTTAATTTCTTTAGCCATCTCATTGAATTTACTAAGGAGATTTGTTTGAACATCTATGATTAGTTGTCTCAACTCCTTTATGTCATCTGGAAGCTTACCTTGTTCCTTTAGCTGGGCCGTATCTTTCTGTTTCTTGGTGTGAATTTTTTGTTGGTGTCTTGGTATCTGGCTTACTAGAGTATTTATTCTGGGTGCAGTTTTTCTCTTTAGTTTAAGGCTTCCTGCCCTTTCACCCTTGCTTGTTGTGTATCAAGAGCCAAGGATGTATTTGGTGATATAAGCTGTGGAGGCTCAAAGCTACCCTCATTGTCCCAAAGACCAATGAAGCTTCTCCCCACTTTCTCTTTTGCCAGGGGTAGGGACAGAGCTACAGCTGTGTGGAATAATCGAAGTAATGCAGGCCTAGACTGTAGTTGCCCAGAGAGATTGATAAAGCTTCATGTCCCTTTATCTCCTGCCTGGGGCAAGCATGGAGCTGTAGGTGTGGGCAGCAATCTATGCAGTACAGATCCAAGATGACCACAGTTGCCCCGGTAGATTTCCAATTATTCAGTCTATGCCAGCTAAATGTACCTGCAGTTACCTGGATAGGCTAGTGCTGGGCCTGTGAGCTTCTTCCCTGCTAGAGGTAGGGCTGAAGCCTAGGATAGAGCTGCAGGTCAATCTGGGTGAATGAAACTGGTCTCTACTGTCACTGTGATTTGCAGTCAGCCCAGCTTCCCCTCATGCTGGGGGTGGAGTCAAATGGCAGTTACCAGCCTCCTTCTGATTTGGAAAGCCTCAAAATTTAGCTGTTCTTAGGGTTATACTTTAGCCAGCTGAATTGACTAATGAGTAGCTGAAATCGGTGGCCAACCTTCTCTTCCTCCCCTGTTTTTGGGAAATGGAGCTTCCAATTCCTGCCACAGAATAGCTCCTGAGGCGGCTTGTGCTGCCAAAGTAGGATGATCACTGGCCTCTGGGGCATGGCCTCTAATTTCCCGTAAAGACTGGCACAGCTCCCCTTAGGTTTCCCCCTGCCTGAGGTGGGCCTGGGGCTTACGCTAGAGCCACAATCTGATATAGATGGAAAAAAGCCAGTCCCTACCAGCACTGTGATTTTCAGTTAGCCTCACTTCCCCTCATGTCAGGTACAGACTTAAGATGGTGGCCACCTACCTCTTTTTTACTTGGACAGGTTCAAACTTTAGCTGTTCTTAGGAGTATACTTTAGCCTGCTGAATTTACTAATCAGTAGCTGAAGTTGTTGCCCAACCGTCTCTTCCTCCCCCATTTTGGGAAGTGAAGCTTCCAATTCCAGGCATGGAACAGCTCCCGAGGCAGCTTGTGCCTCCAGTGGAGAATGGGCAACAGCCTCTGTGGCATGGAATGCTGTAGTTACAAATCTTCTCTGCAGACAGGCAATCTCCTCCTTCCATTCTTTCAAGGATGTTGCAGGATGCACTTCTGGTCTCCTGCTACCCCCAAATAAGGTTTGCCATCTTGCTGGTTGTCTCCCAATTCACTCTTGGAAACTCAATTTACATATTATCTCTTTTGTGAAGTCTTCTCTTTAGCCTTTTGGTCACACTCTCCTTTTTGCCACCAGTGCACTTTTGAATAGGTGATTGCTGCCCTTGCTACACAGAAGTGTAATTGTGTTTTTTACATATGTCTCTCTTCTCCTCCATAGAGAGTTCCTGGAGGCCAGAGACCACCATTTTGGTTGTTAATTGGAATTCCCTTAGGATGGTGCTTTGAGAACGATGATTAGCTATCAACATGAAATTTGAATAAGTAAAAAAACAGTGGTAAACATAATACTTATTATCACCTTACAGATATAAAGGAGAAAGAACATTGGTGTTGTTGACTGAAGTTCATTTCTAATAAGTGGTAGCAGTGCTTGACTCCAGTTAGAATATCTTCCCACTGTTTTATACATTACTTCTTATATTTTTCCTTATTTCCATCTATGTATTTATGTCTAATCCCAGAAATCAGGTATGAAGGCAGGACTGAACCAGAGTTCATAAATGGCTGACATAGTAAAAAAAATTGGATGTACCTTTGATGAGAGAATCCTGAATAATACAGGTCCACATCCTCTCTTTGAGGCATGTAGCAGGATCTGCTTTCAAGGAGTTTTATTAGCAGCTAATCAAGATGTTTTTGCTTAAGTCTCCTGATAAGCCATTAGTGTACTAAGAGTAAATCAGGGTTAAAGTAGCTTCTGATTTGTTTTACATTTTAAATGTGCTTTGTTTGGGGGGAAGAAGAGAGTCCAAGATGTGTCTTCCCTTTTCCTAATGTTTCAGTTCTGCCAAGAGAGCTCTTTAGGGTAATTCCAAGTTCTGTTCTTTTTCTTACTCTGCCTCTGGAATGGACATGAAAATTATCTGAAAAATTTGGAAAGAATTAACTGGGCATGCTTAACTTGATTAATTCTCTTCTTTCCCTTGAGAATGTGAGTGGGTTTCTTCTCTATATACAAACCATGGATTACTACTTGATAAGTCTGCCCATTTCTGGAGTTCAGTTATCAGACCATTTGGTTCTAATTCAAACCTTAGTTCTTGAACCAGTGTTTTCAAAAATAAAATGGGTAATTTGGCCTCCAACTATACTCTATTATTTCACTTCTTCCAACCCTGAATGGAACAAAGGTGTTTTACTTATTAAAAGGCCTTTGAAAACCCCAATATTTGGTATATTATTTGGGAGCATCAAGGAATAAAAAAGAAAAGAGTAGAATTTGAGAGACTAAAATGTCTGTGTGAAGAGGGATTTCCTATTGCCAGGAAAGGTGGATTTGTTTCTTAGTCTATAATGTGTGGCAGGCTGTATTGACCTTGACAGTTTGAAGATATTTTGATTAAGTCAGGCAGGTTTGTGCAGTAAAGTCCTGAGTCCTGGGGAAAGTTATTTTTTTGCCAACTCTATTAGTTTACTAGAGATGCTGTAACAAATTACCATGAACTTGATGGCTTCAAACAATAGAAATTCATTCTCTCACATTTCTGGAGACCAGAAGGCTGAAATCAAGGTGTTCGCAGGGCTGTACTCCCTCCAGAGGTTATAGGACAGATTGTGTTCCTTGCCTCTTCTAGCTTCTGGTGGTTGCCAGCTTCCCTGACATGTGGCCACATCATTCCAATATCTGCTTCTGTCTTTACCTCACCTTCTCATCCTTGTATCAATACTTTCTCTTCTGTCTGTAACAAATCTCCCTTCACCCTCTTCTAATAAGGATACTTGTTATAGGATTTAGGGACCAGCTGGATTATCTAGCATGATCTCCTCATCTCAAGATACTTAACATAATCACATCCATTAATACTCTTTATCCAAATAAGGTAACATTTACAGATCCAGAGGTTAGGATGTGGACACATCTGGGGGGGGCACCATTCTGTCCACTACACAAGTAGCGGGTTTATCTTGGCTGATGACTGCAACTTATGACATAGGGGAGCGGCTGTTTCTGTAGAGGGAGGGACATAAGTGAAGGCTTAAAGAAGTGGTCTCAGAGAGTTGCAGGTGGCTAAGAGAATGACTGGAGCAGAATGAAGAAAGGACCAAGAAGATCCTTAGCATACAGGGACCTTTATCTGACACTTCAGGATGCTCAAGGTTTTACTGGGCAGGACAGTCTTAGGAAGCTTCCTACCATAGTTTACTTTTTTTATACAGGCACAGCTTTTCCTAAGAAGGTTTGACTGAGACAAAGATTCAATTGTAGAAAAAATAAACTCTACAGGACCTGCCAGCACTGACACAGGTGGTTTGCCCACAAGCTTAAGTGATTCCCTTTACCACATGGATCCAAGTTGGATCAGGATTGGTTATTCAGATATGAGAGAGAAATGTTCTGTAGAAGGCATCTTTCTCATGCCTATTCAATTCCACAGTAGGAGGCAGTAAAAATGGGCAATGTAGAACAGGACCGTAAAATCTACACCTGAGAGACTAGTAAGGCAATGTCATGAGATAGAGTCCACAATCAATTCAGAACTGTGGTGTAAGAAGCAGGGTGATCAAAGAAGTGTAAATTCACAGCCCATGCATGAGAGTTGTACAGAATCTCCTGGTTCTGTTTAAGTTCACAGGTCAAAAATTTCAAATAAGTGGCAAAGACTAGTGGACATTCTAGTGAGGCTAAAACCAAGGAGATTTTACCTTTTTTTCCCAAATGCCATTGAATTTCTGCTATGATTTTTGGCCATACTCTGTACTGGATTCTGAAAGTATTTTTTTGGCCTAATTTAACTGCTTTAGGGGCTGGGAATGGTTGTGCTTTCTAGCAGAATTGAAGTTTTCATCATTGTATATGAAAAAATTTTGGATATGATTTAATTAATATGTGTTCTCATCCATTCCAGAGACATCTGGGAGGAAAGTGTAACTTGCCCACCTTTTGTCCTTGGTCAAAAGAGCATCCCTGTGAAAATGAGAGAAGGATTATCCTGGTAAACTTCTGGTCTTTTTCTTGAGGAGGATAGCCATAATATATTGACTATGGATTTAAAAGCCCAGTTAAATGGATTAAGAGATTTAAAAGTGAAGATTATTAGTGACAGTTATTCTTTTCCTTCCTAATGCTACCTTGATGTGAAGGAAATTTGATAAGTGTAAGTTTTAACCTCCCAGTTCTTTACTCAGTGCCACTGGGTAAACAAAGTGGGGTATTTTTGCTAAATTTGGAAAGAATAGGTGGTTATGCTTTGCTCAGCTCTTCCTCATCTTGGGAATGAGCTTACCTATAGAAATAAAGCATCTCTGCTCCTCCATGCTACATGGGTATGGTTATAACTTGGGCATACCTCTCTCACATGGAGTTGTCTATATCCAAGCTGCCTGTTGCTGAGTAGGTACATCTGCATGATTCTGGAGTTCAGTTAGCAGACTCACTTTGCACTTTCATTAAGCCAAGTCTTCCATCATAGACTATATCTGTAAAATAGTGGCATCAGGGCTGGCTACATCATTTGTGTGGTCTAGTGCAAAATGAAAATGCAGGGAAAATGTGATGTTAAAGGTATTAAATATAAGGCCTTTTCCTTTCTTTCATGATCTCTCTCTTGAATTGTCATGGTATTCTCTATTTGTTATTTAAGGGTTTTCTAAAGATATAAAATTTGAAATTTTAAGTTATTCATATGAATTTTACCATTCATCTTTAGACTGTGCAATGCCAGTTCTAGAAGTAAATATTAGAACGCCTGACTCATACGTGGAATCAACAAAATTACACAATTCCTATTTTGTAGCTTGTATATGCACAGGTATTTCATATTTACCAGAAGAGTAGAAACACTGTGCAAACTAACTTAACTGCTTTTATTTCACTTCTTCCTATACACACAGTCTACCAACACTGTCAAACCTTCAACTTACTATTAAGTAAGGAAGGACTCAAAGGAATGAGAAAATGACTATGAGTTGCCCTATCTTTCCTTTTCCTTCTAATTCATTATATTCACCCTAAGTGGTTGGTTAATACAGGGAAATAAAATGAATAAATAAGGATATGGTAGGGTTCAGAGGTCATTCTTGTTTCTCAAAACATTATTGCCTTCTTCATGTTTTAGAAGCAAATTCTCTTTCAAATAGAAAGCATAGCTTTGTTGGGCTGCCAACATTCTTGCTCACTTAGTCTTAGAATTGTTGATTTGAACATTTGCACAGAATTCTGGTGGACCCACAGTGCATGGGAATTCATCAAGTGGGTACAAAGTAGAAATATTATGGAAGCCATATAGCAAGCACTGTGAACTTTACATGCAAATGTGACAGCCAGGAATGGTGGCAGACATACTTATTGCCCCTATAGCCTCTGCTCTCTTGTATGTTACTTTGACCCATCAGACTGCACTTACAATATACATGTTCAAAGATTAAATTATTAAGAATTTTGAAATGTCAAGAGAAGAATGTTAACCCAAGCATGGAGCCCTTCTGAGCCCAGGACCAGGGCAACTGCACACATCATATGACCATGAAGCCAACCCTGGGTTACTATTTTGATCTCCATCTTTAGGCTTTCATCTTATTTATCATTTTATTCAGAGTCTTTAGTGGGGACATACTCTCTTTATTTTTCACCAGTTTGGAGACATTAACAAAATGATCAACTGAAGCTGTGACTGACTTTGTAAAACTTTTGTCAAACTCAAGAACTCTAGAATGTCATGTTAAGTCTTCAGAGGTCATAGTAGCTTGTTGGTTATTGGGACCCCTGGCAAAATCCTAATGTGGACTTTGAGCCTAATATTCAGGCTCAGTCCACATGGGAGTTAAGGTTTTTAATAGAAGAAGAGAAGACTGGTCTGTCCTAAGCAAATTTCATCAAAATGTGACATTTGGACCACCGGCGGCAAGCTCACCTAGAGTGCTTGTTAAATTGAAGATTTCTGAGGCCCACCAAAACTGCAGAGTCAGGATTTTTTTTAGCTAGGGCTCTGGAATCTGTAATCCAAAAACACCCCAGGGAATTCTTATGCACAATTAAGTTTGAAATTCACTAACGGATGGATATTGATAAAAAGTGCAAACATCTTGTCATGAACATTTCTCAGGTAGGTGGAAGAGAATGGTCAACAATGACACAGTGTCAAAGACAGTAGAGGGTATCATATAGATTTTTGTCCAGACTGATAAAAGTTACTTTCCAGAGGAATTTACCATCCTGAAAGAACAAGGTGTTTTCTCTTTAGGGCTGGAAATATATAAAGTTTTTGAATCAATTTATCTAAATTTTACTGAAATAGCTGTTATCCTGGTGTGTGTGTGAGAGAGAGTCTCCAATCCCAGCCCCCTTTTCTTTGGCATGGGAAGGGCTTTGGCTCCAATCAGAGCATTTTGAGCTGCGTCCTCATCAGAGCAGGAATGGGAATGGTTGCCATGGATCAGGGCCTGTGAACAAACTCAGAAGTGGAAGTTTTGGGGCTGGAAGGGGTGGAGCATTCAGAATTAGCAACTGGTTCACAGATAGCCCCAAAAGGGAAGAGGCAAAACTAGCTCCTGGAGGTAGAGTCACAACAGAATTATACCCTAATCCTTGATTTTTCTTTGTCTGTTATGGCTAAAGGAAGTAAGAAGGACTTTCTGCTGATTATTTTTTTCTGTGTCCAGAATCTAGCCTCCTCACTGAGACACTGACAGTCCTTCCCCCCACTAACTCAATTATAAACATCTTATAGAAAACAGATTATGTTTTATAGCTCTTGTTTTTTGTCCCCAACGCCTAACCATGCCTAGAATAAATGATGCCTTATATGACTATGTGTTGCTTTGTATAAGTACATGCATGTTTTTATTTCTCTCTGAGAAATGAGAAATTTACCCAAATTCCACAATATTCAAACATCAAACCCTTCAATTTCCTTGAACCCAGAGATCTACAAATTGCTACCATATTCCCTTCTCCTATTCCACCTCTCTCTCAAATGGTCCTTCCAGGGATTAGTTATTGATTTTAATAGAAAAGAAATAGGATTAGAAGGGTAAGCAAAGAGAAAGAACTTGATTCTCAAAAGAAATTCTTTCACCAAAATAAAGCTAAAGAGACCAAAAAGTCAAATTAGTTTGGGATTTATGAGTATTATACATGATAAGGAACATTGACAAGAAATATCACAGTGCTGATTGCTATTATCATCTTTTCACTTTCCATTACAGTTGTTTATATTATTTTCATGGGATTTTACTGAAGTTACTGAGGTTTTTTTTTTTTT
>JAQZBX010008682.1:36870-47823 GCA_029593785.1 Cabassous unicinctus | reverse complement strand
AAGGCGTCTTCTAGACCATGCCCTTCACCAGGGGACCCTAAATAGCTTGTGGAAACTAATCCAGCACTTCGCCCTTCCTGGCCTCCCCAGGGGAGCTGAAGCTCTGATGCTTGTCAGTGCAGAAGGATAAAATTGGCTGACTCCGCCCCCTCTGGAGCCAAGCCTCAATGTCACCAGGCTGATGGGTAAATCAGGCTTCCTCAGCTGATTCACCTCTCCCCTCAGCCTGGCGCTGCTTCAAGCTGGATTATTTGCTCCTCAAAGCTGTGAGGGTCCAGGCAACCCCACAGAAAGGAAACCGCTCTCGACCCTCCGCCAGAACCCTCCCACTCTCGGAGAATGCTCCCTCTCACCAGATTGCGGGCGGGAGTCACAGCTCGTCCCAGCCTTTTTCCCTGAGGGTGGGGCTCAGCCGTCTGTGCTGACTGCCACAGCCAGGAGGAAAACTCATGAATCCTTCCTGAGCAATGCACCTGGCAGTCCAGCTCCCTCCAGATCCATGTCCCCAAGGCTCTCGCTCCGTGCGCCCCCAGCACAGACCACTCAGGCAGGATCCTGTCCCCAGTCAGCCGTCCTCTGAGAGTGAGTGAGTGAATGCCCTCCTAAACCGACGCCCAGGATTGATTAACTTTTGAAGATTCTGGGGCTATGTTTTTCCTTTTTCTTTCTTTCTCCTTTTGTTGTTTTTCCTCTTTGCTTCCTTCTCACACAAGTGAGACATGCTTGTAGGAAAATGAGAAAATACATGCCAACAAAGAAATGAGAGAAAAATCATCTCAATTCTCAACACCCCGGGATAACAAGAGGTGGCCTTTGAGTGTCTGCTCCTCCCTGCTGCTTCCTGTGCTGCTAGGGCTAAAAGGCACACCCATGCATAAATGAGCACGCTCAACCCATGCACGCTCACAAGCACACCCTGCTGCGAATGCGTAGACCCGTTTGAAAGCTAGGCTTTTGGCCCCACAACAAATTTTCAATAGCTTTGGGTGTTCAGTAAACCACACTTGCCCTTGAATTATGGAAATTCACCACCCTGAGAATATTTATAAGGATGTGCCATAGTTGCTGAAGTTAGTTTCAAAAGTATTTTGAGAGGGGAGAGGATGTAGCTCAAATGGTTGAGCACCTGCTTCCCATGTACAAGGTCCTGGGTTCGATCCCTGGTACCTCCTGAAAACAAACAAAAAAACAATGAAAAAAAAACAAAAAAAAACCAACTCTCGTGGGGGAAACAGATGGAGCTTAGTGGTTGAGCACCTGCTTCCAATGTACAAGATCCTGGGATCAATCCCTGGTACCTCCTTTAAAAAAAAAAACAACACTGAGAAATTATAGCATTGCTGCAATATGTGTTTAATTTCCCAGATGACAACTCAAGCGGGAGGAGTTTATTCATATTATTTCATGTAATTTCTCTTACTTGGTAGTCAGACTTGATAAAGAGCTGCTTTTTGAGTTTTAAATTCCATTTTCTATAGGAACCTGCATTGTGCAGGGAGAAGGCACATCAGAAACTTCACAAGTGTTAGCAGGGAATTATAGAAACATTCAGGGGTTAAATAAATAGCATCAATTAATTAAAAATAAATACCAGATTTTCCATGTATATAGTGGAAAGGAGCTGTCCCCCCCCCCCATGCAAATTATGACCTGTTTCTAAATACTGAAAAAAATATATATGCCAAAAAGAAAAATAGGCCAGAATCTCTTGGAGATGCATTTCTGGAAGGCATGGGCAATTATTCACGATCCTGTCTTTCATGAGTGGAGGGCAGAGTATGTAGGACTCATAAAAATACCACTTAGCAGAGCTACTCAAGTTCAAGTACTGTGTGCTTTCAGGGTTTTTCATTATATTTGCTTGTATTTTAAAGGATTGCTTTCAAGAGCAAAAGCTTGGTTTATGTCCATTTTGCCAGTGCACACTGAGTATTCACATATTATACAGGTGGGCAGGAGAGTGTTCCTGACCTTAAAAGCACGGGAGAACAGCTGCATTGAAGAAGCAGCCCTGGAGATGGTTTGAAATTCTGGTAGGATTTCGTCAGCCTAGGACAGAACATTAAGGGGTCCATGGAACAAACAAGGTGAAGAAGGCCTGATATACAGTATCAGGAAAATCTCTGTAGTATTTTGAAATAGCTTAGATTCCTACGAAGTCTGTTTCCACCTTTAGGCTTCACTTTATATCTCCCCCTACTCACCCCCAAACGAGGACTTTGAAATGCTCTGGAGGTTTCAGTGAGAGGTTGTTAAACAGTTTAAGTTTAAGACTTGTGAAGGATAGTAAGTATGTTATTCAGGCTGGAGTAACGGCAGCTGCAGTGTCCAGCAGTGTCATGTCCTGAACTGAACTCTTTTTCTGAGGGCAAGCGAAGCTTCTAGAGCAGGAATTGGAAATGGCACGGAGCTTCTCTATTGCAGCTTTCTGCGGCTTCCTTGGGCAGCATTTTTCAGGCCCCGGCTCACTTGCTGTCTTCTCAAACGCAGTGCTATTGCATCGTCAGTGCATCGGATGGAGATTTACTTCTAGGCTTTATTGATACTAAAGGGGACAAATAAACATGTGAAAGCTTCTTTCAAGTTCTGAAGATGCTTTTTAAGAGCATTTAGTGCTGACTGCCATGTATTTTTAATATCTCACACACACACACACACACACACAGACACACACCCCACACACACAGCCAACACTAAAACGCGACACTGTCCCCATGTGAGGAATCACTGAAGCAAAGAAAAAGTGTCCATTATGCAGCAAGTACATTGGGGCGGGAAAAACCGCCGAAGGGCTTCTCACTACAGTTTTGCTACATCATTCTCTGTATTTCTAAACAGAAATGCCTAAGTTTCTACTCACTCCCTTCATCACAGTGGCTGTAAGGAGATACCAAACTTGATCTCACCGTGCAAAAAGAAGTTTCTCAAAGTGCCAGCCCAGAAGAGTCTATGGGAGGAGGAATAGTTAAGTTAGTCCAAAGCCCAAGAGGGTTGTGGACCCTGAGCAGTGGGTGGCCACGAGCTCGACATGAAGACGGTGAGTGAGCTCCAAAGGGATCGACTGACTTCTTATTGGTAGGAGTACCCACCTTGTTTCTTGATGCCGTACTTTGGCTCAAACTGTGGCAACTTCTTGGAGTGCTCTCCCTGCACAGAAATGGTTACCTATGGAGGACAAAGATGTAAAAGAACGTGATGCATTATTTCTCACTTGATGCAACAGAGGCTGGAGCAGATGGGATAAGATGGGCGAGAGAATGGTAGGTCCTGATACCCCTAAACGTCTTCATCTTTCTTTCCCTGCCCAGCCTCCCTCCCGAGCATCTCTACTGCAGGTACTGCGTTCATGGCCCACTTCCTCTACGACGTGTCATCTGCCAAGTTACCCCAGAGGATGCACCTGGGGTTGCATTCCCAGGTCTGAAAACCATTCCCCCAGCAAGCCAGGGATAGAGGGACTTTGCTGGCTCCATTGAGTGTTAAAAGCTGACGTAGTCAAGTATTTAGTACATTTCAAGGTCAGTCATTTCACCTTCTTTGAAGAAACCGTGGGGCCTTATATCTCTCATTTGGGCCAATAAGTGGAGAAATGGGAGAGATTGCAACAGCAAACCAACTGAAGAAGGGATGCAAAGAATGTTCTCTCTCCAAGACCCAAGTAGGTGTAACTGTGAACTTGCAAGCCAGGGCAAGGAGGGCCATGGACATGAAATGATTTTCATATCATCCCTGTGAGGATAAAATAGTAAATACAGAACAGAAAGTACCAAAAGTTCTATCACTCAGTAAAACTTCCTGTTGTGTAGATGGTCTAATGGGTGGCTCTGCCCTTTAACAACCTGAGTGACTAGAAATAATAATCCCGCTTATTGAGAGGGCAGATGGTTTTCTGAACTCCTATCACTTGTGCAAGTGCTGTTTTCTCTAAGTTGGTCTACTGTGGTTATTTCCATCATTGCTTTAGTAGCTCATTTAAAAGGCAGTGTTGCAGTTAAAATAGATCTTTGCTGCCTGCAGAAAAAGAAACACCTTAAGTCTTTATGTTCCTTTTCTCAGGAGTGAGTTTCTCTTTTGGACATTTGCACTAAAGCTTAAAATGTGCCCCTCTTTTCCCGTTCTTGTGGAAGGTCTTGTTTGCATTCCTGAATTGCTCTCGTTTTGCTTTGAGCCGTATTAATTATTTGTTGAGTCCTATTCTGTCAGGCCTGGAATTCGAGAGTTAATGTGTCCTGAATCTCTCCAAACCTCTGCTGCTCTGTGTGTCAGACAAGATAGGTTTTCGCATGCTTTCTCGAGGCTGGCATCCGTTAGTGGTTTTTTTTGTTTGTTTTTGTTTTTAAAGATTTATTTATTTATTTATTTATCCCGCCCTTGCTGCTTGTGCTTGCTGTGTCCATTCACTGTGTGTCTTCTCCGTGTTTGCTTATCTTCCCCTCGCTGTGAGGTCCTGCTGCATCAGCCCCTCGCGCCGCGCGGGCCGGCCTGCCCTCACAAGGAGGCCCCGGGAAGCGAACCGGGGGCCTCACACATGGTAAACGGGGGCTCTATCCACTGAGCCACACCTGCTTCCTGCCGTTTGAATCAGCTGTGAGAGTCGTGAGAGCTATTTAGGAAGCCCAGCCCAGGAAGGCACTCTGCAGGATGCTGGCCTTTTAGTCCACGTGACAGTGTGCTTGGGTGCCCGTTGGTGTAGACTTGATTGTGCCTTCCGGGGGTGCATGTTAGGTGCCATGTTGTTGCCATGTTGCCATGTTCTCAATTCCCGACGCGTGTGCCCAGCTCACCAAGTAGCAGGAATCCACAGGAGAATCAAAGACAGCTGCGGGGCAGAGTCTGCCACGTGGTGCTCGTGCTCCAGGGCTCCTGGGAAAGCTGCTGAGCAGGTGACTCTGGTCTCTGAGCCCTCTCTGGCTCTCTTCTGTGCCCACTTGGCTCAATGCCGGATGCTCCCTCGTTTGAACATGACTCCATTTAATATCTAGCTCAGTCCTCCTCCCAGCTCCGTTTATTAAATGCCAAAATTGCCTCCCACCCCCAGCTCCCTCAACTTCCCATCTCCACCCATCTTAGCAAGGAGTTATGTAAAATGATTACCCAAATAAGGTCATATGAGAGGGCTATGAACAATGTTAGGCTTAAAACTCTTATGGGATCCCTGCATTTTAAAACTAGAGATATTGAATAAATGTCAATCCACATGAAGCTATTCTACTATCCCACCTCTGACTGCTCTGGACTTTCCGAGAGAAGCCAAGGCACAGGTGCCACCAGTCAGTCTTTCCAGAATTTCACTGAGAGAAGACTGACATTCTATCCAGTTTTGGGAAGTAGGGCTGGCTCCAGACCTAACATCTGATATTTTATAATAGGAGACTGAATAAAAATTTTAATGAGTTGAATTGCCTATATGGTTAAATGTCATTTCAAAATGACATCAGATAAGAGTCTAGCAGGAAAGTCAAAACATACACCCAAATGATTCTAAACTATAACTATATAGGTTAAAATGAAATGAACATCGTGGGAGGTATAAAAAGGGTGTAGGAGTTCCGAAGCTGGAGAAATAAGAGCCACAGAGGGCATGCAGAGGCCCTTTCTGCACGGAGGGCTTTCTTATTTTCTGGACCATGACGGATGCACAGGAGCTGGAGAAAGCAGGGCTCAAGGAGGTCCTTTTTGGAAGAGGAGATGAGGGATTCTGTCTCAGCTTTTTGTCTTCACTAGTGAGAGTAGCTAGTCCACTCTGTGTCCTGAATTCTGTTAGACTGTGTTTTTTTCCCAAAGCATTTTCCTAAGGTGTGAGGGGTTCAGTTAGTTTTACAGCACTGGAATAAATAAGTAAAACCTCTCTGTGGTTTGATGTTTTTACCTGATAATTCCTAGAGATTTCTAAAAAATATTTTTCTCACTGACAGTAATTTTTAGGGTGAGTGCCTATAGAATGACAGTTCAATATTAGGGGAGAAATCACACTAGCTATCAAATTGGCCAATGAACGAACTATATATGATTTGAATTTGTCCTCTTGGTTACTGGAGTGGTCAAATGGGATCAGTCTGGGGACTTGGTTGATATTTTTGTGTTCAGCTGTTATGATGACCAGAAAAGGTGGCGTGTAATGGATAATTCATTGCTTTATTCAGGAATGTTTATTGAATGTATGTTTATTGTCTGCTATATGGTAGGCTAAAAGCCATGTACTTACCATGCTCTGGATTCTATATCTTACTCCCTGTACTCTTCTTGCCGTCAGTGAACCTCTCTTTTGCTCTCACTGTCTGTTACATGGTGTATTACCTGAGCACTGTACCATTTATAATTCAGGGTCACTGTCGCAAAGGCACAGCACGCAAAGTATATTTATATATGCTCTTAATCATTTTACTTGGCAAATGGAATTTGACGTAATTCGCCTTTTCTAACGAGTATTTTCCCCCTGAATTCCACAAGCCTCAAATGCATGCCTCTTTCTCAGTGGAGCAGCACACTCACGTGTGTACTTAGCCACTTTTGTTCCTTACCGTCTTGGTCACTGTGGCCTGAGTCACAAGGTGTAGTGGGTATTCTGGGTGGTCCTTCTGATCTCTGGATGTCGTTGCCTGAAGCTGATGCACCTTCGGCGTCTCCGGGGAATGTTGCTTTGATTCTTCTACTCCTCAGCACCCTGTTTGCCCTCCCTCCAGGAAAGGCACATAAGATTATTCACAGTTACACCCGGCGGAGAAAGGTAAGTAGTCAAAGAACTATCTTCACATTGCGCTCTTTTGTGAAAAAGAGCTCAGCCATAAGATTGTTAGCAGCACAGGGCTGAATGGTTGATGGGTCAATTGAACTTGAGACTGTTGAGAAAGGTGCATCATTATTCCCAGAATTTCTGGGTAGGTCTTCATACTTCAGGAATGGGCCACTTGCTCAAAAACAATTTGATCTCTAATAAAATAATGAATATTACCAAATCTTACCATATGTGTCAAATGGAAAGGCGTTGCATGTTTTCTCGTTTTATAGGAGAGAAATTGGTCATATTTATTGCATAAGATGCTTATCTTTTAAGACCTTTCCTTGGAGT
The DNA here is from genome assembly GCA_029593785.1 of Cabassous unicinctus. Classification (NCBI taxonomy): domain Eukaryota; kingdom Metazoa; phylum Chordata; class Mammalia; order Cingulata; family Chlamyphoridae; genus Cabassous; species Cabassous unicinctus. Next base: position 40,754 of record JAQZBX010008682.1, on the reverse strand, counting down.
CTAGAGACCATTGAATCCTCAGGGAATATATCTTCTATAGTGAATGGAAAATTCTGGATATGTGAATAATCATATGATGATAGGGGTTATGTGGCTAGACGTTGTCCTAAGAGCTCAATGAAATATTGACTCATTTAGTCCTCACAATTAACCCATGAGTGAAGTACTGTTATTTCGCTCATTTCAGACACACACAAAATCCAAAGCATGTCAAAGCATGAAGAGTGAAAGTGACTTGCCCAAGTCACTCAGGAAGAAAGATAAGGACCCAAAAATGTTCATGGAACACAGGGGAAGTGGTTGAATCCTGGGATTTCTTCCAAAGGTCTAGTAAATGCCCCTGGTGTTCCCTCCACGTCTCCGTGTCCTCAGCATTTCTGAGCCTGCCAGTCCAACCTCCACCAGCCAGACGCTGCATTTCTCTGCCTGAGTGTTTTCTGGCTTGTCCTTGCAGGGCAGGGGGGTTTATGCTGCCTCGGGGCAGCCTTCAGTTGAGGGATTGAATCATGTCCCCTCGAGGACCTGTTTGCGCTCTAACCTCCAGGCCTGTGCATGTGAACCCGTTTGAGATTAGGCTCTTTGAAGACATTCTTATTTAAGATGGGGCCAAGCTGAGTCAGCGTTGGCCTCAATCCAAAATGAAAGGCATCCTTAGAAGGAGAGGAAATTTGGTCACAGCAGGGGAGACACATGGCCACGTGTTGGAGGCAGAGACTGAGTTATGGCTCTGCCCACCAGCCTTGTTTGAAGCCTGATGCTTACAGACTGCAGGGGAGAGCCTGGCCCTGCTGACACCTTTCTGTTAGACTTCCAGCCTCCACAGCCAAAAGAACTTTAGACAACAAATTCCTTTAGTGTGGTATCTGGTGCAGCAGCCCTGGCAACCTGGGACCCCTCGAGTGGGCTAATGCGGCACAGCTTCTCCACTGTTTCCCAGGGATTCTTGGGGGGTGAAGCGTCGGTTGCTCACGATGGTGACTTGCTTGATCCGGTTCCCAGTGCTACGTTTCTTCTCTGCCTCACTTCCTCACTGCTCTACAGATCTTTTCTGAGATAACTTCCAAACAAACCATCTGCCCTCAAATCTTTGGCTCAGGGTCTGCTTTTGGCAGAAGACAGCCGAAGGCACAAGGCCTTACCAGGTAGACACAGCTGATTAGTGGGATATGCCGCATCGGATTCAAGGCTGCAGGCTGTGAAGCTAGCACTGCGGTGGCCCTGTCTTACTGCAGGCCCACCCTGGCATTTGAGTCAGTGGTCACCACTGAAAAGGGCAGGGCCTGGGCTTGTACCAGGAGAGCTTTCAGGGCGTTCATATGGTAACCATTCATGGGTGTGTCATATTATGCTTTTATGATGATTCTGACCTTTTATGCTTTCTCCATAAAAATTAAGACATTAATAATCATGGTTTCCAAAAATAAAAATTGGTGCACCAATTGGACGAATATTTAAAGAATCACAACCGCCTGGGCATAATGAAGTACACTTTGCCAATTTTTAACCCTTATTGTTTTTTACTCCCCAGTCCCTTCTCAACTTTGCATTCCAAACCGCTCTTGACTATTCCATGTGCCAGTGTGTCCAGGAGCTGCCTGGGTACTTGGGAAGGGGTCTCTGCGGGCCTTCTTAGCTGGATGTGATGGCTTGTGGGCTCTAACTCACCATTCTCTGTCATCAGATCAGAAATCTGCTTCCTTTTCCCGTTTCTCTCCACTCTTGCCTAATCAAGAACCAAATGAGAGGGTGATTTCCATTTCCAAGCACATGCATTCTTGTCCCAATATGAATTCCTTCTTATAATCTTTTCCAATTTAAAAACAGAACAACTTCAATCTATCTCATCATTTCTCCTAAGGCCTGATCCTTTGACATCTAGAACTGGCAGGAAGGCTAATTGGATGCCAGTCAACAGGAATTTGGGTTGTAATCTTTCTATCCCTGAGTTCCATTAGAAATGATTGCTTCATTTTTCTGGACTCAGTATCCCAAGATGATTATAAGATTCTTAAGGACAGAATAGAGCTCATCTTCTTTGAATCCCTCACCTTGCTGGATATACAGTCTTAAGATTATTTGTTGGTAATCCAGTATTTATGTATGATGGCACCATGATTTTCACTCGAGCTATACAGGAGTCGCTCCTCACCCACCACAAGGGCACACAGAACGTAAGTCTAATCTAAAATTAGTTTTTTTGTGTTTTATTTGCACATGCTTTTTCTTTATTGGTGCATGAAATATCTAGGGGGGAATAAGATTAATGCCTTATATATACAAAAGATAAAAACAATAACTCTGACCTCCCATTTTATCCTTCCCAAATATGACAGAAGGATATCTGATGGTTGCCATTTAGTATTCAAAGCTCTCCTGGTGGGAGAATTCCTGAAATGCTTATATACAGAGCATCAGGCTGCCTGCTCTATGCTTTTATTTTAAGCTAGGTACTAGCAACACAACTTTTGCTTCCTCACAAGTGACCTGGCAGTCCCTGCTACAGTTCCCAGCCTGTGGTCAAAGGGGGAGGGTGTACAGCCACCAGGAAAGGAACAGAAGGGACGGGACAGTGTTTCTTGTAAGGGCTCCATGTGCCAGGTGCTGGTGAGCATGGTCGCGGCTCTCTCTCTTGAACAGGATGGTCCTTCCTGTGTCCTCATAATGGAAGGGGCAGCACCCCACTATACCCCAAAGCAGAGACCCCTAGGGCACTGGGTCGGCCTCACAGCCTCCTGATCTGAAAGTGCTAGGCACATTCATTGATTCTGCTGACTTGGTGGTTGGCAGGTCATTGCCATAGAAATGCAGAGGAGTGTAAATTTCCCCAGGCTTATGCTGCCCAGACCCACAGGCAGCCTGGAGCTTCCTGAAGGTGGAAACCAGCTTTATCTCAAGTTAGCTCGATCTGGGGCTCTCCTTGTGGAATGAGTGAGGCAAGAACTGCCATACTCCAGGAGTACGTCAGTGCCAGCAAACAGGCGCAAAGGGTCTGCGCCTTTCACAGCACCTAGTTCTCGTCTCAGACCTGACCTTGAATGAGTCCCATCTCATAAGCTCCAACCCAGAAGGCATGCCCGGAGCTGAGCAGGAGCCTGGGCAGAAGCTCTTCCGAGCGCAGAGGACCTACTTCAAAGGGCTTGGCTGGGGCTCTCAGAGCCTCTCAGGACAGCTTGTACTGACCTCGGAGTCTCTTCGCTTGCTTCCAGGGTCACTGTGGTGTCTTCTCATGGGAGGTGCTGGCTCTTCAACGTGCGCTCTTTACCTGCACGCTGGTTCCAAGTTCAGTGCCAACCCCCAGCCTTGACCCAGCGGCCCTGACCCAGAGGCTCTGAGACTCGGCAGTCGACGGGGCAGGCTGTCAGGGTGGTCCTGATGCTGCTGAGCTCTGAGAACCCCTGGTCTGTGTCCTGCCTTGTGGAGCTGGAAAGAATGCTGCTCCCTACCCCCCACCCCCCGAACGGTGGGACCGCTTCTCTCTGGGACTCAGCCCCACACGTGGGGACCCAGTGTATTCCCTAATTAAGTAGTTAGCTCGGGAGGTCTTTTTCATTTGGGTGATGTGTGGAGATTCAACCTCTTAAAACTGCAGTGTGAACCCGAATGGAACAAAAGCCCTAATGAGGTATTTTAGTGTAGAAGTCTGATTTATCTCTTAGAAAGGACTCACACTGCATTCTGGAACTACGCCTGACTGCGTTGTCAAAGAACCATTCTTTCCTCTTCTCCTGGCAACCTGGGGGTGGGGGGTAGGGACGGAGGAGAAATGCACAGAAAGGCTCTAGAGCGACCTGAGGGAGCAAAAAAAATGTCACAGATTTGGGACAGAAACAAATTCATAAATGAATAAATAAGTGAAGACTGAATAGATGTTTAAAAAACTCTCT
>JAQZBX010008682.1:20480-36770 GCA_029593785.1 Cabassous unicinctus | reverse complement strand
CTGTGAGCACATTAGCAAAGTTAAAAACAAAAAGCCATCTTTCAGCAACTGGGATGCATTTTAAAGAAGCGAGCAAGCGCTGGGATCTGCAAACACAGGTTGGGATTGCCGCAAGTGAGACGGCCATTTGCCTCTACTGCTCACTGGCCTGTTTTTGGGAGGCCTGAGATGGTTAGCCGGTGGCAGTGAAGTTTGGCAGACTTAATCCATTTGTTCTGTCAGAGGATGCACTAAGTTGAGACTGCAGCCGACGTTTGTCACGACCCAGTCTAGTAGGCGGGAGGACTTAGGGCTGTGGAAGATAACCTGACAAGTAGGATGCCATGTTTCAGCTTCAGTTTCAAGTCCTTGCTTTTGGGTTTTTATAGGCAAGCCTGCAGAACCAGTTGGATGACTTCATTGGATGCTGAGCCTCACTGTTAGTACCTTGTACCATTAGGAAATACTGCCTCAAAGGTATTCCTGGTACATTCCGAATCCTTAGGTTAAGAGTTGGGCTCTTTTTACTCTCTGGAGAATGAAGCTTACTTTCTAACAGGCCAAGGGCTTTCCCCAGAAAATTATTGCAAAAAACCGCAGCAGCTTTTAGATACATTTTGTAAAATGTGAGCCTGTAGTGGAGAATTTCTCTGGACTTGAAGAGGGCTAGGTAAACTGATGAGGAAGAGAACACTGCCAAGGAAGGCCAGGAAGGCTTGTCATGCTCCTTAAAGGGACTACTAAGTGCCAAGGAAGGCAGTTCTATTTCATTAAGGCTCTGTTATGTGCTGAGGAAGGTGGTTCAGATTTATGAAGGGTATACTAAATGCCAAGGAAGGGGGCTCAAATTTTCAAGGGCTTACTATGTGCTGAGAAAGGTGATACAGTTTCATTAAGGACCTACTATGTGCCAAGGAAGGTGGTTCAGATTCATGAAGGTTCTACTATATGCTGAAGAAGGTGGGCTGGATGCATTAAGGCTCTACTATGTGCTGAAGAATGCTATTCAGATCTCTAAGGGCCTACTGTGTGTTGAGGAAGGCACTTTGCATTTGTTAAGGGCCTACTATGTGCCAAAGTGGTTCTGATTCATTAAGGTCCTACTAAGTGCCAAGGAAGGCAGATCAGATTCTTTAAGGGCCTACTATGTGGCAGGCGGCTTCATGTGTTACGTTTTTTATGTTTTAGAACAATCCTGGAATTCAGCCATCTTCAATTTTACAGAAGAAACAAACACAGAAATCTTAAATAATGTGTCCAAGGTCACATAGCTAGAACCAGTAGAGCTAGGATTCAAATCCAAATTTGTTTATTTTTAAACTCAGATTTTTCACTGTGCTCTATTTCCAGAAACTTGGGGAAAGCTGGTCCTCTGTTCCCAGAGTAATCTGATATCCTGACATTGGGAGAGATTGTATGTCTTTTCTACCTCTATATATGCCTTCCTTACTGATCCAATGCAACCCCGTCTATTTTTCTTTTTCTGATCTAGATCAAGGATCAGTAAACAATTTCTGTAAAGGGAAATAGTAAATATTTTGGTTTTGAAGACCACAGGGTCTCTGTCACAGGGACTCAGTCTGCTGTTGTAACACAAAAGCAGCCATAGATATAATGTAAATGAATGAGTTTAGCTGAGTTCCAATAAAGCTTTATTTACAAAAACAGGCAGCCTGTGGATTTGTAGATTTGGCCTGTGGGTCATCACTTGCAGAAAGGGTCTTGATTTCCCCCAAACTCCCCAATTGGAATAACAATAATCCCCCAGTGTTTCTCACCGGGGGGGGCAGGGAAGGACACAATTTTCTCCCCCAGGGGATCTGTCACAATGTCTGGAGAATTTATCCTCATGAGAAGGGGAGTGGCTGCTGGTATCTGGTGGGGAGGGGCCAGGAATGCTGCTAAGCATCTTACAGTGCACAAGACAGCCCTCACCCTCACCCAGCAAGGACTTATCCAGCCCCGAATGTCAGCGTCGCTGAGGTGGAAAGTCCTACCATGCTATAGACTTTTTATCACATTTTGGTTTAATTACTGGTTTAATTTACTCTCTTTCCATGGAGACCATGAGCTCTAAGGCAGCAGGGTATCCTGGCTTTTATGTTCCTGTCATTACTCTGTCTGATTAGCCTCATGGAGTGTCTTGATGAATGTTTGTTGAAAAGTCATTGAATATCCCGAGATATTGTTGAATAGGTCATTGAATATCCCTGGAAGTTCTTGGCCACATGTCAGCCCTGCAACTCCACCAGCTTCTAAAGGCCTACTGAAAACCATCACAAGCCAAATACTACCTGTAACCACAGTAATACCCCACATTAACCAGATAACCCTCTGCCTACAGCATTCCTGGGAAACATGGAGCTCTGATAGGAACCCACCAGTAGTGATGGGGTTAACTTTAAACACTGGCTTTTCCCCTCCATGCATGGAAGGTAAAGGAACATTTGAAAATGGAATCAAAAGTGAAAGAGACAGGACTTCTAGTAGATTAAGATGGCAGAATAGAATGCTCCAGGGTCCCATATCCCCACAGAATCTTTGAACAACTAGCAAAACCTAGCAAAGCCGTCTTCCTCAGAACTCCAGAAAACAGTTAAAGGGTTGCAGTAACTGGGCAAGTGCCAAATCAAGAAACAGCTTTAAAAACAGGAGAAGCTTGTGATGCTTTTACTGGTCCCTCCTCAGCATAGTGTGGAGTCAGCCTGTGCTGTCATTGTGGGTCACTAGCACTGTTCCAGAGGGAACAGAGTAACCCCCATGGACATACTGGGGTGCCTGCACATCAGAGGCAGGCTGAAAAACTGAACCAAAACACTCATCTCTGGCTTGCTATCCCAGAACTTGCCCTGCAGGCAGAAGCAGCTTGGAATAGCTAAAGCAGTATAAGAAACAAGTAGAAGTGGCCTGGCACAAAGGATTACTGACTTCAAGACAAACAATAGACTTGGGGGTGGGAGATTCTATTCTATAGGGAATAGAGGGGGCATTTGGGTCCCTGTAAACACAGGCCATGAGCATGCCAATTTCTTGTCAGAAACCATGGAGGCAAGTGGGACAAAATATTTAAAGTTCTGAAAGAAAACAATTGCCAACCAAGAATTTTATACCCAGTGAGACTATCTTTCAAAACTGAGGGAGAGAAAGACATCCTCAGATAAACAAAAGTGATGCTAATTTGTCACCACTAGGCCTGTCCTACAAGCAATGCTGAAGGGAGTTTTTTCAGACTGAAAGGAAAAGGACACTAGATAGTGGATTGAAGTAGCAAAAAGAAATAAAGACCTCCCATAAAGGCAACCCATGTGGGTAACTTAAATGCCAGTATTATAGTATTGTATTTTTTGGCATGTAGCTCCACTTTTTATTTCTTATAGTCAATGCATATATTTGAAATTTTTGATGAATACTTTGCTGAACTTATTCAGAAACTGTGATCAATGTAGATGATGCATCCCAGGGAAGGATTAAGATGATAGCACCATGAGCAGGGACCTTGTACAATTTTACCTACTCTCCTGTGTACTGGCTTTGGGGTGGGGCAAGTAATTTCTTAGTGAGAAAGCATTTGGTATTAAGAATGAACCTTGTGGAGATACTCTAACCCATCTTCAGCTCTGTTAGAATCTGACTTGAACATGATCTAACCCTCATTTCTCATGTCATATTTGTCTGTCTCTGTTCTCCAGCTCATTTTTGGCTATCAACCTTGTATTTCAATATCTTCCTTCTTTGCTCTTGGTCAGTCTTTCTCTCAGGGCCTGGAGCCTTTTTACTGAATCCATCAGCAGCCTGCTGACAGACTCCAGCTTATGGAAAGCCTGTTGACACAGACTTCCATCATCTCCTTTCTGGATTCCCTGTTCTTATGTCCCACTTATCTGTTGTAACATCCTGCTTCATTTTTTTTTTTCCTGAGGTAAAATTCACATAACATAAAATTGACTATTTTAAAGTATTCAATTCAGAAGCATTTAATAATTCATAATATTGTGCAACTACCACCTCTATCAAGTTCTAAAACATTTTCATCACTCCAAAGGTAAACTCTGTTCCCATTAAACAATAACTCCCCATGTCCTCCCCCCAAGCACCTGGCAAACACTATTCTGCTTTCTGTCTTTATGAATTTACCTGTTCTGAATATTTCTTTAAATGGAATCATAAAATACATGATATTTTTCTTTAATGAGGTACCGGGGATTGAACCCAGGACCTCGTGCATGCCAAGCAGGGGCTCAACCACTGAGCTATACCTGCTCCGCAATGCATGACCTTTTGTTTTTGGCATCTTTCACTTAGCATAATTAAAAAAAAATTTTTTTTAAGGTTTATTTTATTTATTTCCCCACCTCCCCAGTTGTTTGTGCTTACTGTCTGCTCATTGTATACTCTCTGTGTCTGCTCGTCTTGTTTTTGGAGGCACCGGGAACTGCACCTGGACCTCCCATGTGGAAGGGAGGTGCCCAATCACTTGAGCCACATCTGCTTCCTGCTTGTAATGTCTCTCATTGTGTTTCCTCATTTTGTCTCCTCATTGCGTCATCTTGTTGCATCAGCTCGCTGTGCCAGCCTGTTGCGTCAGCTCGCTGTCTTGATAATCTTCAGGAGGCACTGGGAACTGAACCCAGGACCTCCCATGTGGTAGGTGGGTGCCCAACTGCTTGAGCCATATCCGCTTCCCCATAATGTTTCCACAGTTCACTCATGTAGCATGTATTAGCACTTTTATTCCTTTCTGTGGTGGAATAATATTCCATTACATAGATAGATGACAGTTTATAATTTCATCAGTTGATGGACATTAAGGTTGTTTCTACCTTTTGGCTACTGTGAATTGTGCTTCTATGAACATTCATGTACAAGCATTTGAGTCCCTTGGGCATTTCAGTTTTCTTGGGTATATACTTAGGAGTTTCACCCTGCTGTATTTTTGGATTCCCTTCTTCCCTACTGCCAAGTGCTTATTAGTTCTTGCTTACTATTCATTCCATCAGCTGCTCACCAGCCATCTATGAAGCTTTTCAATGTGCCGTCAGAGCGTTGATATAATGAATCAAGAAGTCCCAGTGGCTGCCCTCCAGCTGCTTATAGTCAAATCAGGTTAAAATACAAGTGACCAGGGAATTATAGTGCAATTTTCTAACTGCTACAGATAGGATGCTTTGGGAAGACCTAGTGATTATGATAACTACACTTGATTGACTTTGTGCCAGACAGTTAGGGAAAGATCAAAGCCTGTCAATCCTCCAACCACCCTACAAAATGTTACAGCAGATGCTCAGTCTTCTGTGTCCCTCTCATGATCTCTTGACACCCAGCTGCCAGCTATCTACATCTCTGTGCTCTTTTTCTTTCCCTGGAGCCAGAAATGCTGGCCAAATCCTGGGAAGAACTGGAGAATTCACTCCCTTCAGGGATTGCTGTATAAACACCCCAGCACCCTCATCTCTGGATGTGGGAGTGGGTAGGTCTTGGGGGAGCGTGTTGCACCATGTATCAGGGAGTCACCTACTGTGGCAGTGGCTTAGTAGTGCACCTTAGACTCTGTGCTTCCTTCCCCACCTCATTTCCCTAATTTCCTTAGGTGTTTCCTGTACTTCCCAAATAAACTCTTGTTTTTGGATCCTGTCTATGGTCTGCTTCTGGGGAAACCCAAACTAGATAGTTATAAGCCATTGTCATCCTCCTTTCGGATAAGAGCCTAGGAGCCTCGCTTGTCTGAAGCCGACAGCTACTCTGTGGCGGAGCAGATGCAAATCCAGGCAACCTGGTTCCTGTGTCCACTGTTTTTCTTTAGCTTTTTAGTTTTAAATAATTTCGTACTTACAGGACCATTGCCAAAGTAATACAAAACTCTAACAAAAAGACCCCAGTATTCTCCCTACCCGGATACCAACTTTTATCACTTTCCTGTATTTGCGGTATCATTATATCCATCCATTCACATCTCGACATCTATCACCTGTCTATCTTTATTTCCTAAACATTTGAGACTAGGTTGTATATATCATGCTCCGTGAACACTTAATATTTCCATGTACATTTCCTGAGTACAAAGATATTCACTGTGGAACCACCTTAAGTACAGTTATCAAGTTCACGCAAGTTAGCATCAATATAAAGCTTCAAATCTATATTCCAGTTTTTCCATATGTCCCAATAATGTCCTTTTGGGCCTTTTCTCCTCCATTACTAGATCAGTCCAGGTCCACAGAGTGCATTTAATTGTCATTGTCTCTTTAGTTGCTCTTTTTTTTTAAAGTTGTGGGAACATATATATAAGATAAACTATGCCCTCATGTGTATATATAAGGTAAGCTACTACCACACATGCCAACACTCCATCCCATACAAACACTGTGTGGTTTTCCTCCTCCTGGTGCAAGGTAGCCTGTGGCAGTGTGGCATTGTTTATGAATTCCAAAAATAGACAGTGGATTATGTTTGTAAACTGGTCTGCACCTGGGCGTGGTTAAATTACGATTAGGGCTTTGATTGGGCCACGTTAGTAGGGGTTGGGGACTCACATATAAAACTACACGGCAGAGCAGAGGAGTGAGTTGGAGTTTTGATGCTGAGTTTTGAGCTGGAGCCCAGGCAGTGAACACGCAGGAGAACAACACAGAAGAATAGAGAGGGCTCCTTAGACGTGGCAGAAGCCCTGAGGAGAGAGACAGAGCCGTCTGCCTCATAGCCTACAGCTGGCCTTGTGGAGCGAGCACAGCAGCTGAGCCCCGGGAAGAGAGGAACCCAGAAGCCTGAACCCTGGCAGACGTCGGCAGCCATCTTGCCCCAACACGTGGCAGTAGACTTTGGTGAGGGGAGTAACTTGTGCTTTATGGCCTGGTAACTGTAAGCTTCTACCCCAAATAAACCCTTTATAAAAGCCAACAGAGTTCTGGTATTTTGCATCAGCACCCCTGTGGCTAATACACAGCCTTCTCTCTCCTTATCCTGTTCTGTGCCTCCTCTCATTAGACAGGTCTCGGTGTTGTTTGGACTCTCCCCTCCAACCCCCAGCCCACCCCAGCCAAGCCTGGTGCAACCAGAAATATGACAGGTTTCCACTCCCCACTGTGGGACCCACGAGGAACCCCAAGAAAGGTGTGTGTGTGTGTGTGTGTGTGTGTGTGTGTGTGTGTGTGTGTATATATTTTTTTTTAATCTGAAAATTCAAATTCTTGAAACCGTGGAAATGGAATTCTTGATAACTGTATTAGTTTCCAGTCGCTGCTGCTGCAGATCCTCCTCTCACAGTTGTGGAGCTCAGGAGTGTGAAACGGGAGTCTCTGGGCTAAAAGCAGGGTGCCAGCAGGCTGCGTTCCTCGTGGAGCTCTGGGGAAAGCTGTTCCTCGCTTCCTCCAGCTTCTTGAGGCCACCCGCGCACCTCGGCCCGTGGCCCCTCCCTGACACCTCTCCAGCCTCTGCTCCGTCGCCATGTCTCCTTTCCCGATGCTGCTCCCCGCTCCCATCTTCTCTGGCCTGCTTGCCTCCCTCAAATGGACCCTCGTGATGACATCACGCCACCCAGGTCATCCAGGACCATCTCCCCGTCTCCAGGTCCTTAACCCCGCCACATCTGCAGTCTCTTTGCCAGGGAACAGAGGCACAGGTTCCGGGAATCAGACCTGGACATTGGTGGGGTGGGTGTGGGGAGATTATGCTGCCTGTCATAGCAAGCCTCCCCCACACCCTGAATAGAGGAGAGATTCCTACCTTGGACTGAAAAATAAAACTCTTGAGATGTTTCTGTCCATCTCGGCCAGCTCTTCATTACGCATGTGCTAATGTTTCTGACAGCTTTCTCCATTTCACAAATGAGCCATGTTCCTGATCCCTTCCCTCTGTAACCCATGATGGAATGAAATGGTAGGTGAGTGATGCCATCATTTACCCATATTTGCATTGGCCTTGTAACAGCCTTATGTCAGAGCTATCAAAATTTTTAAAATAGGTTTGTTTTTAAAATGACACAGCGTCTCAGAGAAAATAAGAGATAAGGAACAGACGACCAGCAACTGGGAAAAAGCAAGTTTTCCTGTGTGTGGTTAGTTGAAGTAAATGGGGTGTTCAGAATTAACAGCAAATCCAAAAACAAGAAAGGGAAGTCTGAAACCTTTGCTTTCGTTCACTCAGAAAAGCTTCAGATGGATGAAATTCAATAGGGAATGTCTTTCTTGTGTATAAGAGAGAAATCTCCGTAGACAATCCTTGGAAAGAGTTTAGCTACAAGATGGCTATGGGAAGCTGCAACTAGAATATTAATAAAGCAATAAAGTAGGAATCTAGAGCTTGCACATAAAAAAATAGAACAAAAAATTGGATGAAGGAAGAATGTCCAGTCCATGTCAGACTATTAAAAATTAAGTACGACATGAGGGCATTTGGGTCGCCAGACCTTAATTTTTTTCCACAATCATTAGAAAACTCAGAGTCACTAATCATGGACCCATAATGGGGAGTGCTATGGACAGAACCATGGGCTCTGCTAGCGACTGTTGGGGTTTGCCATCACACCCTCTTAGCTGCTCTCTGGGGCACCCTGGGGAAGAAGGCGGCGACGTGACTGATGAAGAACCCATGTTTCCTTTCCAGCTGCGGAGGAGGCAGGGGGATCCCTGGCAGGCAGGGATAGCTTTTCTCTGCTCAGACTGTCAGTATCTGACGGTCTTGGAAGGATCCTTGAAACCCTTGTCCATCTTTTGTCAAAGGTGGCTTTGCCTTCCCTCGGATGGGGCTGCCTCCTCTCCAGCTTTGCCCCCAGCCTGGGGCTAGGTACGGGTGTGAGGTTGTCTGTCTGCAGAGCCCGTGCCCACTCCACACTTTTCTTCTCCCTCCCAAACACACACTCCCACCACCAAAAGTTTTTCCTCACACGGGTACACAATTTCTTACCACCAATTTGAAGTAGCTGGTCTCAAATCCACACACCTGCCCCGCATCACTCACTAGAAAGGTCTTGGTGAGTTTAGAAAAGTATTTCTCCCCAAGCCAGGTCACTGAGACAAGCACACAGCAGTGCCCTCAGGCACTTCCTGGGAGTGTCCAGTACCTAGGGATGACAATAGAGAGAACCTTAAGGAGAACTTCCTTTATGCCAGGGGCAAGCTCCTGTCCTCAGGGAGATTCTGCTCTAGTTGGTGGAAACAGGCAAGGGGCTGAATTTAAAAAAAGTACTTTATGTAGTGTCCTAGAAGGTGGTGAGTGCCGGGGCGAAAAGGACGAGGGAGGGGGCCCTTTTTAATACTGTGGCCAGGGAAGGGCGCACCCAGAAGGTGACCTTTGAGCAAAGACTTGAAAGGATGATTGGCATTGGCTTCTTCCTGGCGTCCCAGGGCTTGGATTTCCTTTTAGTTCTTAGCTGGGGAGTCCCAGGACCCCAGAGGAAGTGACTATGTGAACCCCAGGCCTGCGTGAAGCCAGGAAAACCGCTTTCCACGCCATCGCCCCGTGGGCGCTGGAGGATGAATTGTTGGAGTCCCGCCTACGTGGAGAGGGTGATTCGCTGAGGAGCGCACCCCCCTGATGATGCCTAAATACCACCTTCCATCTTGCGTGGCTCCAAGCCCCTTTCTCCTGACTGCGCTTGACGACAGTGTTGGGCATTCCTGGACTCCTACCCAGGATCCTCATGTCCCATTTTCAGTCCCTGGGGATTTCCTTACCGTTTTTTTTTTGAAACTCAACTAAACATTTGAAAGGATGTTGACTGTATTTCATGCAATATTTCTAAGTGCTTTTTGGTGAGGATTTCTCAGGTTATTTTCCATATAGTCAGAGACAAAGGTCGAGACTTAACTGTTTGAATTTTTTAATACAAACATATAGTGTGTATCACACGCATTTTTAAAAAAAGATTTATTTCTCTCCCCCCGGCCCCCATTGTTCGCTGTCTGCTCTCCAAGTCTGTTTGTTGTGTGCTTGTCTTCCTTTTTTTAGGAGGCACCAGGAACCAAACCCCGGACCTCCCATGTGGGAGGGAGGCACCCAATGCCTTGAGCCACCTCTGCGCCCTGCTTGTTGTGTCTCTCATTGTGTATTTTCTTTGTTGTCTCTTTGTTGCATCATCTCATTGCGTCATCTTGTTGCATCAGCTTGCTGTCTTGCTCGTCTTCTTTAGGAAGCACCGGGAACCGAACCCAGGACCTCCTATGTAGTAGGCGGACACCCAACTGCTTGAGCCACATCTGCTTCCCCACATGCATTTTTTAAAAAACAAAATGGGCCAATGGAAGCAATTTGGTTATCAATGGGGGAAGCGTTTAAGCAATAAGAATGTGGAAATAGATACTAATTTCCATAGCACCTTGGTTAATATACTAATTGATGCCAAAATGTCTTAATATTAGCAAAAGCCCTTTGTCCTCTAAAGTATTTATGGATGTTTTAAAGTGTTTGAAAGACAAATGTCACATCCACATGATCTGAGGTAATGGAAAAATGATTGTGATTCAGAAATATAAATGGAGGAAACATCAAATACTATAAATACATGTAAGAATGCATGCCGTTTTCACTCTGTATAAAGAGAAAATATGGACTCTTCAAAAATAAAAGGGCCTGCCCTGATCCAGATGACCGAGTGAAAAGCTCCATGGCTCTCTCCTCCCATAGTAGCTTTGAACAACCATCAAGAACTGGCAGAAACATCTTTCTCCAAGCTGCAGAAAGCAGTTAAAGAACTGCAGCAACAGGGCAAGCGCCAAATGGAGGAAAAGGCCACTGCAAGCCGTGGGACCTTGGGCCACCCTGGCTGGCCCTTCCCCCACCCCTCGTGGACTCAGTGCGGAGCTGCCCGCACTCCCAGTGTGGCCCTCCATCCTGGTTGCAGAGGGAGCAGAGTGACCTTCGTGCACATACTGGGAGCACGAGTGTCTGGCCCAGTCTGCCTGGTGGGGGCCTGAGGGACTCACCATCCCAGAAGTTGCGCTGTGTGAAAAGCCGGCTCACAGAGTTCCCTAGCAAGCCCTGGGCGGGCAGTCAGGTGGCTGCCTGGGAAAGGGCCTGCTGGCTGTAGGACAGAGGTGCAGTGGTAGTGCAAACTCAGACAGAAAGTGGAGTCAGGTTAGCGGGGAAGGGAGGCACGGGCAGTCTGAGTTAATGCAGAATGACTGTGGGGTTCTGTTGGGGTGAAGCGATGGTGATAGAGGGTGGGAGGGTGCTGCAGGATTGTGGGTGTGATTAATCCCGCTGGCTGCTATGCTTGAGGGGTTGGGAAGGGGTAATTTATGTCTTATATATGTTTCCACAATTAAAAAAGAAAGGTAGACTAAAGACATAAGGATAATTAAATGCAATATGTGATACGGGATGGGATCTAAGAATGGAGAAGGGTCAAAAGGGCATTTTAAAAACTGGAATATAGAATGTAAGCTTTATGTCAATGTTACATTTCTCGAACTTGATGTGCACTTAAGGCGGCTACACAAGTGAATATCCTTGTTTGCAGGAAATGTGCATGAAAGTAATATGTGTTCAAAGAGTATGATGTGTGCAACCTGCTCTCAAATATTCATAAAATAGAAAGAATACAAGAAAGGTGGCAAAATGTTAAAATGGGTGGCTCTAGGGATCGGGGGGCAACATGTTGGAGTTCTCTGTGTGGGTTTATTATTTTTGCAACTGTCCTGAATGTTTGAAATTATTTCAAAATAAAAAATAAAAGGAAGTTAAAATGTTATATTTCAAAATAATGAATAGATATGATTTTTAGGATCAGTAGCATAGGGTGGTTCTCAAGGTGATGGTGGGATTTGGATTCTGAGAGACGTGGGGTTGACCAGTCATTCAACCTTAGGCAAGTTACTTGACTTCCTGCACTGCAGTTTCCAAGTCTGAAATGGTGGGACAATACTGACGACCTGGTAACGTTCTTGCTAGGATTAAAATTCACTCTTCTCAACCTGCTCCTATTGACAGTGGGGGCCGGATCATTCTTCAGTGTACAGGAATGTCCTTAGCACTGCTCGATGCTTAGCAGCAACCCTGGCCTCTGCCCCCTAGATAGATGCCAGTAGCAACACCAGTTTTGACAAGCAAAAATATCTGCAGACACTGCCAAATGTCCCTGATGGGGGTGGGAGTGAGGGCGGGGTAAGACCTCCCTGGTTGAGAACCAGTGGGTTAATTGGAACAATACCAGTAGAGCAGTCTCCACCATCTAGTCTAATTCTCACTGGTTACTATTCTGTTCTTTGTCTTCACAAGTAAGAAGAATGAGTCTTTCACTTTCCTCATTTCTCCCTCCTTCTCATGGGGACAGATACAACCTGCTGATCCAGATACTTTGCCAAGAGGACAATGCCATTAAATCACAACTCTACTGACCAGAAGATAAAAGACACAACCATTGATAATTCAATAAAAAAATGTTACTTCAGGGAAGAGAAAAGATAGTCAAATAGTTGTTCTCATATGGCTAAAAAGCTCTCATTGTCTTACTTTCCTATTATCTTGACTTTGACTTTTTTCCTAGCTTGAGAAGGTTGTACTTTCATATTCATTGACTCCTTGGAACCATAGTCCACTTGTAGGAAATAGATTTCCATCCCATGTCAGGACCCCATTTTACTAGTTTTGAACCTATTCATTTGATCAGGAAATGTTAGAGCACCTTCTATGAACCCACCATTTTGCCTGGTGGTGGTGAGACATCCATGGACGTGACGCAGTGTCTGCCCTTGTCTGCCAGATTCCATAATGAAGTAATTACAGCACAGTGGAAATGCATGTGCCTGGCACCTTGTCAAGTCTGGCATCATGCAGCACAATTTAAAGTTCAACTCATAAGCAAAATAAACCACCATTTATGTGTCATTATTTCTTAGACAAATATTTTTCTTTGGCCTTCTGAAACGTCCAGAATATTACAGGTTAAGAGTTGGAGAGATTAAATTGCTGAATGCTGTTCACACATAAGGATATAACTTGTTCTGAAATCAATTTTTACTGATTCCTGCTCCTTTAGTATTTCTCCTAGGGATACCCCAGTCTCACTTATCCCAAATAATCTATTCAGGTACATGTCTGAAAGTTTCACCAATATATTCTCACCTACCTGAATCCAATCCTGAAATATTCATTGTTTTTTATTAGAGAAGTTGTAGGTTTACAGAAAAATCATGCAGAAAATACAGAGTTCCCATATAACCTTCCCATTATTAACACCTTGCATTAGTGGGGTATGTTCACTACAATTACAGAAAGATTATCATTATAATTGTTCTATTAACTGTAGTCCATGGTTTACATCAGGTTTTCCTGCTTGTGTTGTACAGTCCTGTGGGTTTTTTTAAAGAATTTATTCTAGTAAGTTAAATGCAACCTAAAATTGCCCTTTTAACCAGATTCAAATATATAATTCAATAGTGTTAATCACATTCACAATGTTGTGCTTCCATCACCACCATCCATTACCAAAACTCCCATCACCCCAAATAGAAATTCTGTACGTTTCTCACAGAGTAATACATTAAACCTTTAGTCTGCATTCATCTTAGTTGTGTTCTCATGTCTATACCTGCATCCTAGAAAAAAATAGGGATCTGAAAGGAATGAGAGAAAAGGAGGGGTACAGTATCAAGAGGCAGAGACTTGAGAAACATTAGTCATGGATATTCTCAAAGGAAGTTAGGATTGGATCAGTTCTCTTGTTGGGGATTGTGGGTTGACGGGATAGCATGGAGGAAGTGGGTGTGTGATGTGGGGGAAAGAGACACTAAAAGGGGGTGGGGAGGATGACTAGGGCTACCCTTCCACCGCACATCTGAATGAACTTTATATTCAGCCCTGCAATTAAGGAAGCATAGAAATGCCTACTTGCTCTTATGTTCTCTCTTTCCGTCTTTCACACACACACACACACACACACACACCCCAGTTGGACTGCTTTCATCCAGATTGTTTTCCAGATTCTCATGAGGTTGAGTCGGTATGCTAAATTAACGAGAATGTCAGTACTGAGGTGTGGAAGCACTCCCTTTGTTAGAGTGGAGGCTCTTCCACGGGCCACAGTCAGGTGGCCTAGCTACAGTCTGAGATAATGTGATTAGTCAGGGCGTTTTTATAAGAAAATCACTTTCTGGATAAGTGAATGGGACAGTTATATAGCAAAAACCATATAAATATTTGATCTAACATATCCTATCCACCACTTTATTGGCATTACAGAAACTAGATCTATTTAATGCTCAAAACAAACCAAGAATTGAATAGCAAAAGGCCAGGTCTTGTTTGCAGATATTTCCAAGCTGCAGAGAAGAATTTCCCATCGGTAGAAATCTCGTAGACTTCTACAAATACCATGTTTCCTTGAGCTCTCTTGAAATGGCTCTTGGAGAACCATACGATTCCACTAAATGTACTCTTTCTGTGTGTCTGGCACTTGTCCTGCTTGCTGGGGATAAAATGGTGACTAGGATAAACATAGCCTCTGCTTAAAGCTTACATTTCAGGGGCAGGAGGCAGACAATAAACTAGGGAGCAAACAAGCAAGCACACAATTACAGATTATAACAACTCCCCAGAGGGAAATGAACACTGTCACGGCATAACGATTACTTGACAGAGGTCACACCAAATGTAGAGACCTTGAAAGAGAACAGAGCTTGCCATGATAAATAAACCAAAACATGGTCCAATGTGATCCCAATAGCCCCTAAATATGTATCTCTGATGAAGGACTCGGCCTGAAAAGAATTTTGCCCACCTTATTTTTCTGTTCCTGTTTGTTGTAGAGTGTTGGGTACCATCTACAAAAGATCACTATGATTAGTGTTGGAAGGTTTTCCAAAGTAAAAAAAGCATAGCTTTTGTTTTCTGAGGAGTTTGCGGGCTCATGGAAGAGACCAATAAGTGCCAGTTAATGACAATGAATGCAGGTGAAAGGAACACATTTGTAGACGAGGCAGGAGAATGGGAACAACTAGACCTGGTGCTCCAAATTAATATGTTGGTGCTCATGTCATTGACTATAGAGCACTTAGAATATTTCCTGGTGCTTACGCTAATTACCGAGATGATGGTGCGCAGGATGATGATAATTAAGTGTTCATGTTTGTGATAAGGGCACAGAGATGTGGCTGACAGAAGGATGCCAGCATTCATGTAGAGGGGTGAGAGCTGCTCTGATTGCTTCCTGGTTCTGGCGAGGTGGAGTAAGCACACACTGCCCTGTCTGTCCCGTTAAGCGGAGGAGAAAACGCGACAGTGTGAACAAGCATGAATGGAACAGCTACCCGAGGACGCTGAAAAATGCATGTTAGCAGGCAGATTAGGAGAAGAGAACAGAACTCAAAGTATTACCATGCCAGCTTTTTGGAGTTTCCCACTTTTTGTTTCTTGTTGTTTTCTGGACCCAAAGGTGGTGCAAATGCCTGAACTGCACACTAGGTGCACAAAGAGAGAAACACCTTTTCTTTCTGGTCTAAGGAAGGGTCCCGTATGGGACAGAGAATGGGGGAAACTCCCCATTCTTTGTTTCTTTCCTTTCTCTTCTGGAACTGTCCCCAGTCAAGCCTTATGCTCAAAGCGGCAGCTGCACAGTGATGGCAGTGGCACAAGTGGCAGTGGTAATGATGCTCAGAGGGCACCTGTAACTCCAAGAGAAGGTTCTCCTTCTCTCTGACCCAAGGAGTTGTGGTGTGAGGAGCACTGGAGGAGCTCCCATTGCAGTTTGTCTATCTCTGTCCTCTTCCTGCATGACCACAGGGGCAGACCCAGTCACAAGGCATGGCACCCAAAACTCCAGTTTTTTATCCAGAGGACTGAAAAGGGGGTATGTGGGAACTGGAAAGTGTGGGGCAGATTGCAGAAAGAAGGGAGTTCAAGAAGAGACCCTATTAAGTTTTTGTGTGTGAACTTCTAGGATCTCCAGTGAGCTGCACATTCATGGATCTGACACTTCACTGGATACCTAAGATTTTGCAAACTGAACTAAAGGGTGGGCCGCTGCTGATGTGTGGGACTGGTCTGTGGGTCCTACACAGACAGGGAAGATCCAAACAGCACACAAAGGCTTTGAAACCTGAACTGAAAGTGAGATCAGGCTGCAGAAGGTGGATAAGACCTTGTGGCCTGAACCTAACCAGGTCAATTGCCTGCTTCATAGGATTTAAACAAGACCCAGATTCTCACAACAAAGTATCTGGCATGTCTAGGTTACAATACAAAATTTCTTGGCATACAAAGAATCAGGAAATTCTGACCAATTGTCAAGGAAAAAGACAATCAAGAGACAATACGCCCATGATGAGCAAAGTGCCAGCAAATTATCGAAGACTTTAAAGAAACCATTTTAACCATGCACTA